>CABEEJ010006841.1:0-36128 GCA_901482245.1 Timema douglasi | reverse complement strand
ATCATTAGCTATTTTATAATTTTAGCTACACACATTATATAATAATACATCCATTCTACAACTTTATACAATCAAAGTCCTTCATCAAAACTTCTGCAATAAACACACTTAATATTATGTTTTTAATTTTTATTCTAATAGGGACCTATGCTACAAATTTCGGTTGAATCCCGGCCGTGTGAACTGAGGTGTTTTTATTCATAATTGATCATTCCCTCCACACAAATGTGAGAACACTTTCTCTTAGTTACCGTATTTATTATCCACCCTACTTCATTATTGTAAATTTACGGATAACATCTAAGGATATTAAGAAGTGAAGCATTTCTGATATGACAAGAACAAAAAAAAAAAAGGAAATAATCTTTACAATGGACACTCTTATGTGTTGAGTAACATCCTCATCTTAGCGTTTGTGTTCCTCCCTTCCCTTCCTCTCTAAAGCTTACGTTATTTCCAATTTTTTGACTACGGCACCCGAGTGGTGCGAGAAAGTAAAAATGATATTTGTGATGAAATTATTTTGTTAAATAATATTGTCATATTGAAATATGGACCTGTGTTGATTTTATTAATTTTTAAAAGAGTGGTGTTCATTAGTGCCCCCACTCCCCTTTCATTATCCACCTTTACAATTGATAGCAAAATAGATTCAAGACATTTATCTATTGTGACAAGTGTATTTCTTGTTAAAATTGCCAATAGTCCACAATGATTTAGATAGCCTCGTATTGTCAATAACAAATTACTCGCTCTGCTTACAGAGCAGATTACCAAAGGTAGGGCCAAAGTGTTTGATTGGTACACCTAAGTGAACTGAACCCGTGTGGGTTTTACGCCGATGTACTTTATTAAGCTAATGTGTTCGAGAAGAGTAAGGTTGCTTTTAGAGGGCATACACTCACATTTGCATGGAGGGTGAGTGGAAAACATTTTAGGAATAAGAACCTCATAGCACCCAATTGGGATTGAACCATGATCCCCGTCCTTGGCAGTCTATTTTATTGCAAGAGTAGTGCCTTAGATCATGCTGTCACCAAAGCGGGTATTCTACGCACATGATTTGAAATTAATGGATGAATTCTAAATTATAGCATTAAAATGGTATTTTTCATGCAGAAACAATAATAAATTCATAAAGCCTATTTTTTATATCCAATTCACAAGAGCATAATATTTATTTTTCTTTCGTCTGGTTGAGAGATAAAGTAGTTTTATATTTTATTTGATCTCTTTTTACAGAAACGGCTTCCATTGCAAAACACGCCGTATTCACACAACTGATTTCTTAAATGAACAAAGTTTAGTTGATATTTTTCCTGAGAACATCTGTTAGTCACATTGGAACGCTTATTATCACTGCCTTGAGTTTTCACGAGAGGTTCATCTTGTTCAAACCTTACACCGATAGGTCGGAGCATACAGCACCACAACAATTTTTGTATTAAAATAAAACTGTACCACTTTATTTTAGTTTAGAACAATATGTATGTTTAAATATGAAAGGATAATTATTCTCAATCATATTTACTAGCTTTATGCTTTGTCTGCAGATTTAAAAAAAACATTAAACCAAGAAAATACGATCATCTAAAAATCATTTAAACAAAGCTGCTTACAAATATTAAACATTTAACTTACATTAAATTATACTAAATGATACAGATCTGTGTTTATTATAATACAATGAAAACAGTTTTAGTCTAAGTCTTCCCACATTTCATTGACAAGCCCAGTTTGTTTAATGCAGGGTTCTTTAAATTATTTTTTAAAACTTAAATTCGAATTGGCTGGTTGGATATGATTAAAACATAAACCATGTAAGTGAATTGATTTTTACAGTAGTACAAATCTGATTAAAATATGTATAATAGCTTTCTTAGTAATTGAGCACAAAGAAATTGCCTTAGAAACCGGCTGCGCTCAGATCTCATGGTGATCCATCCCCTTAACTAATGTGTTATATTAAATTTAAAAGATTTTTTAAAAACTTAGCTTAGTTATTATTTCAATTTTACATTTATATTTGATTTTTGAAATTTAGGTTTCTTGCTGGTGGTCAACGTGTCACTAAACTTTTACGGATCTGAAACGACAAATTTTCATTTTTAGAGCCTAGAGACTAATCTGGCGACTGGCGATTTTCTTTAATTTTCATCTGTCAAGTTCATGTTCATTATTTTAAATGTTAATACTCTAAAATTTTGAATTTTGAACAACCTACTGCAAGAATGTATAATGCATTGCTTCAGTCTACTAAAGAGCTCTAAACTATCTATCTATCATTCACAAATCACAATGACATTGTTCCGGATGTGGGGATCACCTAAGTTATTAATTAATAAGTTTACTCTAGGTGAGTCTTCTTTACTTAGGCACAATTAAATATATAATACCTTTAATTTCTCACCAAATCTCTTAAACCTTGCCAATTTTCTAAAAAGTTAATTTATAGGTTAATAAAATAATCTTTCGTAAATTCAAATTAGGTTTGAACTTTTCAGGCAAAACAATATTCAAAATGATAATAGATATGGTGAAAAATATTATTGTAGCCTTCTGATGTTTCATTATCTCTAACTCGAGCTAATAGTTTCTATAGGCCTACCAACATTAACTAAAGTGCATACTATTTGAAACATTTTTACTTCACTGCACCACATTTAAGAACGTCTTTGTGTGAAAATAACCACTTTAGATGACAATAAAGGGCCATCTTTAAATTATGCAGGTTATTTTTTCCTCATTAGTTTCGACCCCAGGTATAGCATAAAGCGAGGGTGGGATTACTTATTCTTTTTCATGGTTGAATTATCAGAAATATGTTTTTTTGCACTTCTACTCACAATAAGATTCTGAAGTTTTTGATTATAACCAAACAAATTTTGTCAAAATGTTCCAAACGGTAAAAAAAAACCCTCACAAATTGATCAAGTAACATCTTGCCATAGGCTGGAGCATTACGCCGAACAAAATGTTCCTTGTGCTATTGAAACTTTCGTAGAACATTTACGACACCATAGATTATATTCCAAAGGTGATTTTACATATTTATTAATACATTAAGCGTCTACAAGCCAATGAATCCAGTCCAAATAGGCGCTGTATAAAAAAACCTCTTCTTTTTAACGGATTTTTCAAGTAAATATAGGTGGGTGCAAGTACATTTCCTATTTCTGTATTTAAGTTACATATTGCCCAAACAGTCTTTAACATGCTTTGCATTATTAAACAAATTAAATTTGTTCTTTGGGGATTTTTTGGTAATGACTTAGTGTGTGCATATAACTCCTATTTAATATTTAGTGTGAGTTTAGTAAACAAATACGTTAGTTTAAATAGTTTGAGTCTGTATTATTTGAGATAAGAATGTGCCAGACACACATTCTTTCACATAGCACCAATCTTAGTAATAATTTCTTGGAAGATAATGTTTTATAAAGATTCTGTTGAAACTGAAATTCAAGGAAATAAAGAATAGGAATGAATACTTAAAAATACGTAACTATTTTAATTTTTGTAGGCTAATGTTTTCGATTATTTGAGGTAGACCATTCAACTTTATTGTGAAACTACTCTATTTATATTTAATTAATACATTATTTAAAATGTGTGTGTGTCTACTTAGAAACATGAGATGACTATGTGCCTGTTGTCTCACAAGGCCTAACCTGACTATGCAATAGAATTGGATTCCTTTTCTATATTTTATATTACACTATTGTAGATGTTTTCTAAACAATAATTGATTTTATGCATTCAGAATTTTGTCAATGTGTCTCTTTAGGAGGATTCAAAACTTACAGATAACAACTAATCTCATTAAAATCTATAGCTTTTACACACACCTGCTAATACCATTTCGAATACATAACTTTAAGGTCCACATAGACTGCATGTAATGTGTCCATCACCCAGTCTCAAACCTGGTTGGAAAACAGAGAGGAGTGATGCATTCCACCAGGGGCACCACAGCCATTCACTCCACCAGGGGGACCATGGCCACGCACTTCAGCCGTGTCTAATTTTAGAGGTTGTGTTTCAGTTACGGCCCTGTCTGGGTACAATACTTATTGTTTTCAACTGGTTCTTACTCACATCTGTGGCCACACAATCTAATATTAATATTATTATATTATTAATTCTGTCGTTATTCGAGAAGTTTGGTTTCGAATCTCGGCCAAATATAACCAGGGAATTTTCCCCTACATTGCTTATCACAATCGCTCCCGCAAATTTGGGTTCATTTCCTTTAAATTCTATCTTCGTCATCTCTTGCTCATACGCACAATTAATATAAATGCTTCTAACCCAAATAGGCATTGTTCTGTATCAAAAAAACTTCTTTATGATGGTAATAAATAAATAAATTAATAATGATAATTATAATACCCAAATTTCATTAACACATTGTGAATGCACAACAACTCACTGAATTGGAAAAGCACAATATGGCGTCCAACAACATTGTGTGTTGCATGTCTGGACACATTCAGATGGCATGTAACTACCATCTACTTTGAATAACTAGAACTCAAAATGCAGCCACGGGACCGACACAAAAATCGGTGGACCAGATTTAACTTAATGGTAAAACAATGTTAAATACACATAATACTGTTTATAATGTGCATTGTAAAGCAGTAAAGGTTGGGAAATCACACTTAGAGGTGGAAATGGGTGACATGAATGGATAAATAATTGCATGAATTTGAATATTGAAACTAAAAGTTGGGATATCCCATGAGACCGACATTTTGACATAAAACACACCATTTTCTGATAACCAAATATTAAAAATTATATTAATTCATAAATGTTAGCTTTAATCAAGATCTTAACTATAAGTTATAGATGAAAGGGCTGTTTTAGTGCATACAACACAATATTCACTTTGGGACATGAAATGTGTCACTTTGCAAATATTCTGCCAAATACATAACTTTCTCTGTTGCATGTATAATATATGACCATTTTAAAACTCCATATAAGTTTTGTTATTTTTATCAAGCCATACCATACTTGATTCAGAATTCCATTTAGTTTCTTATTAACATTTTGTTTTATTTCTAATTCAAATTTTTAAACAGTTTCATTCATGTTATGTGGGTTTCTGTGGTAATGCACAGTGCAATGTTGGTGACATAATTACACATACTTGGCCAACAGTCACCACAAATGAAGTGAAGTAGGTGCTTACCAGTGGAGGATTTAAAATTATTTTTGCGCCCCTAAGCACAGTTATAATATGAGCCCCCACCCCTTTTTTTTTTCAAGGGTTTTGGAGGAAAAATGTTAGGGGGGGGGGGGTGGAAGTGGGCCTGTACACGTCATAAACGTAATTAACTAATTATTAAAAACAAAAAATAATGTGTTATCCAAAATGTGCTGCCCCCTAAAGCCGCTGCCCTAGGCCCGTGCCTAGTGGGCCTATAGTGTAAATCCACTTCTGGTGCTTACACTACATATGTATGTCTCAATCAAGTTTGGAGCTCATTTATAACGAGGGATTTATTTTATTCTAACATAATTCAATTATTTAATTATATTTTTCTTGCATTCTACATTAGCTAGTGATGTTTTGGTCAATCAATAAAAACAAACACTTCAAATGTGATAAGTTTTTGGGATCAAAAAATATTGTAAATTTCTGCATAAAATATTTAAACTAGTTAGTGTGCTATTATATTTTACCCAACACAGTCTAGATATAAACTCATTCAGTACGGTTAACCAGTGACTGGACAGGTTCATATCTCAGGTAGGTGTACTAAGGATGTTTTTTTTCTTATACCTTTCCACTGTTATTTCATTCAAATCCGGTCACATTTCATATTGATTCTACATTACACATTAATTACACCGTTACATATTGATTACCTAATTAATTTTCCAATGTATATGTGTGAAGCCCAAACGGGTAGTAATATGTAAAAAAAAACTGTATTAAAGTGAATAAACAAAGCAGTCATGTATTAATCATCAAGTTTTAGAACCCCTGCAATATTCCGCCTCATTTGTCCCACCTATATTTTCATACACCTTTTTTTCACAATGTGAGACTACCCCATAGTGATATTTACTTTAGCTCATTAAAGACATCTCACTTACCTTCACCAACATAGAAATCAAGCCTATTTATTAAGCATTAACGAATTACTTTTATTTTAGAAACACTTTGTTGCTAGTTAACTATGAAAGAGAAAATGACAAATGCACTATGATTAAAGAAAAAAAAATGTTGAAACTAAAATAAGTGATTTTTGTGAAAACAATTTGGAAAAGAAGAAGCTCCTCATCACATTTATCTAGAAGTGAAACAGAACAATATTATTTCAATTATAGTAAAAAACATGTATCATTTGTACACATTATAATAAGCATCTAAGATTTAGCTGGGGAACATTCTAAAAGTCCTTAACCTTTTAAATATGAATTCAAATAAAGAATTTTAATTTATTTAAATTAAACTATAAATATGTATTCACATAAATTATACTATAAATATCATAATAAACAAGTAACTTAACGCATTTGTTAAATGAAACTTGTGAAGTGTAAACATATGTAAAATATTCTTTCGTCAATAAAACATTTGTTGAAAAAGTAGATTTTTGTGATTACTTTTATAAAATATTGCATTTATCCAAGAGATTGTTTGAATATGTCAAATCATATTCAGTATTAAGAATAAAATTCTATTTATAATTGGATTAGAAAAAAATTCAATGCTACTTATCATTTTTCTCAAAATATTGTTTAAAAATCTACACTGCCTTATTTACTTGCCAGAATTAGACATATTTACCATGAGATAATAGCTTTCAGTGAAACAATTTTTGTTTGCCTTCTTTGAAGCTCAAATGTCAAATAAATAATATAACCCATAAAAGGATTGTCTTTTAAATGGAATCAATTAGTTCTAATATTACCTTACATGTTATGGGTTTGAGATTTTTTCATGTTGGTTTGTTCATGATAATAGGTTGGATTCTCAGTTTTCCCTAGTTGAATATTTGTTTTTATACAGAATGAATCAGTTTCATCCAGGTAGTTTAAATGCTGGTTAAGTTTGACTACAGATGGTTAACTTTGCTTAAAACTGGTTCATACTAGTTGATTCCAATGATGATTCAAACTGATTGTTAGTGAGACCAAACAGATATTTTAAACGGCTTCAACTTTTTCCACTTTTCACAGTTAAAATTCCATTTACTTTATTTACATCCATTACTGTTTCAAGCCTGTGGCCTGGGTCAGATTTTTATTCAAGCATAAGTTCCACTACTAGCTTGCTAGGCCTGTCATAACATCATATAACTTATAATCTAACTTAAGACTAGGGCAGGAACAACATCCAGTCCCCAGCCATTAATTTATCACTGTGAAAGGTTAACCCAAACTTCACCAATGATGAATTTTTTGGCCATGATGAGAATTGAACCCAGGACCCCTAGCTAATTATACAGACATAATACTGTCTGAGCTAATGTGTGAGATAGTTATAATTCAATTTAATAAAGTTAACTTTGGTTGGAACTTTATAGTGATAGAATAGTCAACTTGCTGATTAAGCATGGTTGAAGCTAATTAAAGTAAATAACACACATTGAAATTAAAACTAGTTAGTTCTTCGCAAATTCAAGTTGATTAAACACGGTTTAAGTTAGTTAAAGCTGGTTACACACGGTTGAAACTAGTTGAATTTTTGCAGGGTGAAGCTGATTAATCATGGTTGAAACTAGTTAAATCAGGTTAAACACGGTTGGAACTAGTTCATTGTTTGCATGTTAAAGATCACTAATCACATGTTCGGATCAGTTGTCTGTCATGAGAATGTGATAGTTCTCATTATCATCACTTGACGGAGTGAGCTTTGGTTCAACTGCTACACGCTTGATGTTGTAGTCTATAGAAAAGACAATATCTGAGTGTTTTTATTATGTTAAGCTGGTGAGACTGATTTTTTTGTTTATTTGGTTCTGCTACCAAGGAGATTAATGCTATTATTATTGTAGACTTGTTTATTTGTGTATAGCTTAGAAAATATAGTTAAATAAACCAGGAAGATGGAATTGTGTGTTTAATAATTATTGGTCCTCCGAAATAAACAAAATATTTTGGTCCTCCGGGCCGGATAGAACATGAAACGTATTTATTCGAGTCACGCAGCTATGGAAGAGACAAGTAGTAACGCAAGTGTGTGCTAGATTATGCACTTTGTTACGTGAATGGGTATAATTGTGTGAAACTACCTACGCAAAACATTCGTCCTTTAATCAGTATGATGACTTAGATGTCGAAGAGCTACAACCACAGGTATTGCTAGTTTTTGGCTATTACTCTATTTTCTCACCTTGCATTGTCCCTGTCCTTTAATCATGGAATCAACTGAAGTAAAATTACTTGTCAACAAACGAGGTGTTTTGAAAGGTATACTTACACGCATACAAACATGTGTGAATCAGTTTAGTGATTCACATAACTTAGCTCAGCTAAGTGGCAAATGTCAGGTAGCAGAAGAAATTTTCAATCAATTTTAATACATTCAATCAGAATTATAATTAAATGACGATGAAGTTGATGCTCAGATATAATATCGTGAAGGCTTCGAAACTACATACAGGAATGTAATAGCACTATTTAAAACGTGGTTACAGCCGCATGAAGATGCACGGGCAGTGCAATCCGCAGCTACTATGTCTTCGGAAAATTCTAACGCAAAGCCAGCTATAAAGTTATCGCCTATCAATCTACCTAGTTTTGATGATGACTACACAGCTTGGGTGAAGTATCATGTTACATTTCTTGCCTTGATACATAGCAACAGTGAACTTGCAAAGATACAGAAATTTCATTATTTGAATTCGTCTCTAAAGGGAGAAGCATTATTACAATTAGTTCAAAATTTCCCGATTTCTGCAGTGCTATGTGGGCATCACTAATCTCTCGCTACTCTAACAAAAGAATGATAGTGAGCAAACAAATAAAGGGCCTATTAGAAGCAAGTGCAGTTAGCAAAGAATCAGCAAGGGAGTCAAGAAGCCTTGTTGATACGTTTAGGGGTCATCTAAATGCCCTGGAGGCCCAGGAATACGTTGATAGGAAATTCATGGAAGCCATGATTGTGCAGTTAGTTACTGACAGGCTGGACCCTATGTCTAGAAGAGAATGGGAGCTTCACCTACCCCCAAAGCAATTTCCTACATCTGATGAATTGTTCACATATTTAGACAAACGGTGTCAAGCGTTTGAAGCGATGAGGCCAAATGAGAGTAGAATTACTCCTATACATACACAGATTCCAACTAAGTTAGGGTCAGATAATTCATCAAAGGCATACTTAAAAACTGCAACGGCATGTGAACATTGTGACCAGGTTCATGCTTTGTATCAATGCAAATTATTTAAGAGTGCTAATGTAAACAAATGGCAAATGTTGGCTCGCAACACAGTCTTTGTTATAACAGCTTACGGCCAGGTCACATGTATTATCAGTATGACAGTGGCTCGTGCAAGCACTGCAGTCAAAAACAGCAAACACTCCTCCACAATGGCCCAATAGATGAGCCGAACAATCATGATGATTCTATTCCAAACATAATGTCAGGTGACACAAGCTTAGACAACACCACAGAAAGACCTGGTAGTAACAATGGGGAGGTAGTCAAAAGTTAATGTGCTTATAATGAATGCACATCTGGTCAGGTACTCTTGTCTACTGCCATTGTTCGGGTACGCGACGTTAATGGTCAATGGCAGCCTTGCAGAGCTTTTCCAGACTCAGCTTCTCAATCACACTTTGTCTCAGAGTCATGTGTTCAGTGGTTGAGACTAAAGCGGTTTCGCAATCATATTCCCATTAGTAGTATTAGCAATGCAGTTTCAGAAGCTTCACACAGCGTTAACATTATGTTAAGTTCCAAAGTTAACGATTTCAACACTAAAATCACATGTTCAATTCTTCCAAAAATCACTGGTTGTCTCCCAAATTCTCAACCCTTGTAGAATTGGCAGACCAAGGCTTCAATGTTCCAGGACCAATTGATCTCCTGATTGGGGTAGGATTGTTTTTTGACTTGTTATGTGAAGAAAGAATCACTGCACCAGGCCTTCTAACCATCCAAGAAGGGACTGTCTTAGGATGGATACTCTCCGGCAATATCCAAGGTCACAGTGGAAACGAACCACCAACAAGTCGCGTATTTATGTTTGTGTGCCATGACAGCGGTTTGGAAACTAGGATACAAAAATTCTGGATAATTGAGGAGTTTAATGGGTCAGTACTATCAACAGAAGAGAAGGAATGTGAAA
This sequence comes from Timema douglasi, assembly GCA_901482245.1. Lineage (NCBI taxonomy): Eukaryota > Metazoa > Arthropoda > Insecta > Phasmatodea > Timematidae > Timema > Timema douglasi. Next base: position 25,814 of record CABEEJ010006841.1, on the reverse strand, counting down.
AACACTTCCAAGTAAACACAAGGTGAGACCACACAGGACGTTTCATTGTGTGATTACCCCTTCGTCAATCAGTTGAAAAGTTTGGCACGTCATTATAATGTGCCAAAAAACGGTTTGACAATCTAGAATGAAAGATAGGTACTAAACCCACATTGCAACAAGAGTACATAACCTTTATGAAGGGGTACCAGTAGCTAGAACATATGACAGTAGTATCTGAAACATCAATGTACAAGGATAATGAACCAACTTATTATATGCCACATTATGCAGTGATTAAGGAGATCAGCTCAACAAAGACGCATGTAGTATTTGATGCATCATGCAAATCTAGCTATGGCAATTCATTAAATGACATTTTAATGGTAGGGCCTGCAATACAACAAGATCTTTTTTCTATCATTACAAGATTTCATACTCACCGAGTTGTATTTACAGCCGACGTTGAGAAATGTATCGTCAAATCCATATTGACCCATGAGACACAAATCTACAAAGAATACTCTGGAGAAACTCACCAGAAGATGAACTTCGAAGTAATCGTCTTACTACAGTTACTTATGGAACAGCATCAACTCCATTTTTGGCCACAAGATGTCTTAAACAGTTAGCTCTAGAAGGAATAGTTGAACACCTGGTTGCTGCGAAGGTCTTTCAAGAAGACATGTATGTTGATGATCTAATGAGTGGTGCACAGACACTTGAAGAGGCACTAGGAGTACAAACAGAATTAATTAAGTTGACGAAGAAGGGAGGTTTTCATTTACGCAAGTGGGCGTCAAACCTCCCAGATGGCGTGGCGGCTGTTCCAGCAGAACCGCATGAAAATGGTTCAAGACTACCAATTACAATGGACAATGATGGTATAATTCGTGCTTTGGGCTTATTATGGCAACCACCTAGAAACTAATTCCTATTTGCTTTCCAAACCTACCACCAACCACCCATTACTAAACGAAAGGTGTTAGGAATCACTGCCAGCATATTTGACCTGCTAGGTTTAGTCGGTCCAATCATGGTAACATGTAAAATCATTTTACAGAAACATTGGCAAATCAATATCAATGGGATGATGTTCTTCCACCATCGCTTCTTCATGAATGCCAGCTTGTTTACTATCAACTTTCAGAATTGAATGCAATTGCCATAGAATTATTATTATTATTATTAGCACCACATCTTACTACCCATTCGGGTTATACGCACTTACGCTAATGGGTAATGGTAGGGTGATTGTGAGATGAAATGGAGGACCTACAGTTTAACGTGGGATCCGAACCACGGTAGAAGCCTGGCATTCCCCATATTCACAAGTTGTGATTAATACACATCTGGTCAGAGGTGAAGGAAGGGTTTGATAATCAGATAGATCTGTGCCGGAACCGAGGATTGAACCCCATACCCCAGTACAGAAGTTCGACACCTTACCCCTAGACCACCAGGTCACCAATTGTCATAGATATATATTTATATATATATTATATATATTTATCACCGAGTCTTACTACCCATTCGGGTTATACGCTTTTAAGTACTAATTACGCTAATAGATTAGGAATTGGGAAGGTTGAATTAGAGGAAGTGAACCCGCATTTGCGTGGAGGGAGAGTGGAAAACCATTTAGGGAACCCCCCCCCCCCAGTTCACCCGGTCGAGATTCGAACCTCAATCTCCCCGTCCTCAGCAGTCGAGCTCAAAATTGCCATAGAAAGATCAGTGATTAGACACGGCACAATAGTAACACTTGATTTACATTCATTTGCAGATATGACATATGGGGTTTGTGTATGTTTGCGGTGTATGTATCTTTCGGGAGAAATTTCAGTCATACTCATCTGCTCACGATCTAAGGTGGCACCTGTCCCTCATCTAGAGTTGTGTGCAGCAGTGCTATTAGTACACCTAATGGAGAAAACAAAATCCATTCTGAACCTTAACATCCACAGCACTTTCATGTGGACCGATTCAAGAATAATACTAGCATGGATAACTTCACCATAAAATAGATGGAAAACCTTCGTTGCCAATAGAGTGGCAGAAATTCAAGAATTTTCTAGTATTCCAGATTGGAATCATGTTATTAGAAAGGAAAACCCAGCTGATCTCCTATCCAGGGGAGTGAATTCAAATGTTTTGAAGCAAATGGACATTTGGTGGAATGGCCCAACATGGTTATCCACATCACCAAATTCATGGCCCCTACAAGAGATTTCATTTGAACCATTTACTGAACTGTTAGAGCAGAAGCAGAACGTCGTTAGTCTACCATTAATAAAACCAATGGTTGACTCAATTATTAATCAATTTTCGTCTCTTTCGCACTTGCAATATGTAATTGCCTACTGTTTGAGATTCATCTCCAATACAAAATGTATGGAGGAAGTGAGGACAGGACCATTGTCAAGCAAAGAGCTCTTCCAAGCCCTATGCATCAGTATCTGACTTGCTCAGCATCAAGAATTGCATGATCTACAAACCTCACATCAGGTAAACTCTAAAAGTAAACTCAAGGACCTTCATCCATCAATTTTTTAACAGTGGGGTCGATTACGGATAACCCTTTCATATTCGTCAGGGATCACTTCGAAGCAGACTCAGAGTAAGGTGCTACATCGCATTATTCATTTGTCTTGCAACAAAGGCTATATGCTTAGAGCTTGTGAGTGACCTATCAACTGAGGCTTTCTTGGCTGCATTACGTATATTTATAGCAAGAAGAGGAATATGCGCAAATCTATCCAGCGACAATGGCACCAATTTTACAGGAGCGAAAAATAAACTGAAAGAACTGTATACTATGTTCCAACCACAGCAGCATGTTGATGTCATCCATCACTTTGCAAGCACAATTGGAATCATTTGGAATTTTATACCCCCCAGCTCAACACATTTTGGTGGATTATGTAATACAGGCATCAAATCTATGAAATATCACTTAAGGCGTGTGGTAGGCACCTCATCCTTGAATTTTTAAGAAATGTCTATAATCTTGTATCAAATTGAAGCATGTCTAAATTCGGGACCTATCCTTTCAATATCCAATGATTCAAGTGATCCATGGGTTTTTACTCCTGCACATTTCCTGCTTGGAGAAAGTCTCACAACCATACCTGATCCAGATCTAACTAGCCTTAAGGTCACTAGGTTATCCAGATGGCAGATTATCCAGCAAATGTACAAACATCTCTGGAAGCGGTGTTCAACAGAGTATCTCGTCCAGCTTCAGCAACGCACCAAGTGGGTAAAAGAGGCTCCCAATCTCCAACCGGGAACACTGGTGCTGATCAAGGATGATCGTCTACTCCTCTCATGTGGAAGTCAGCCATTGGGGATAGAGTTCATCCAGGACCTGATGGGCTTGTTCGAGTGGTAACTCTCAGAACAAGCAAGGGAGGGAGAGTTGACTCTACCAGTGAGAAAGTTATGTGTGCTTACAATTTCAGACAATTAATTCAAATGTTTACAGAAGACTACATTGTGTTTATTTTTTGTTTTGTTTAATTAGCCTAATTATTAAGGTGGGTGGTATGTTTGGATCAACTATCTGTCATGAGAACGTGATAGTTCTCATTATCATCACTTGGCGGAGTGAGTTTTGATTCAACTGCTACACGCTGGATGTCAAAGTCTATACAAAAGACAATATATGAGTGTTTTTATTATGTCAAGCTGGCGAGACTGATTCTTTTATTTTATTCTGTTACCAAGGAGATTAATGTTATTGTTATTATTATTATTACTGTAGACTTGTTTTTTTGTGTGTGACATAGAAAATATAGTTAAATAAACCAGAAAGATGGAATTATGTGTTTAATAATTATTGGTCCTCCGAAACAAACAAAACATCATGATTGAAACTAGTTAAGTTGGGGATGCAAGGAATGTGAGAAAAGGTGAGTGTTTTTGCAGTTTTCACAGCAACACTTTTTTTTTGTCAAAATAAATTAAAAATTGCTCATTTATAAACAGGGAGTTTAATTCGCGTGGTGATATCAGCAGTTGTTGAATAGCTCTCATGAGAATATTGGCATCCAACAACCTTTTCAAATAAATAGAAATTTTTTAATGAAATTTCAGGACATCCTTGACAGATATTCAACAACTGTTGAGGTCATCATGAGAATAAAATTAAACTATGATTGTATGGAAGGAAACTTTTTTTTATTTATTTTGACAAAAAAAAGGTTTGCTGTAAAAACTGCAAAAACACTGACCGTTCCTCAGTTTCCATGCGTACCCACCTTTAAGCAGCTTAAACACTGTTGAAACTAACAATTTGTGCAGGTTGACACTTGTTAAACATGGTTAAAACTAGTTAAAGCAGGTTAGACACATTTGAAACTAGTTTAATCTCTCCATGTTGAAGCTAATTAAACACAGTTGAAACTAGCTAAAGCAGGTTAAATATGGTTTAAGATTAGTTCATTTGTGCAGCTTACTAAACACAGTCGAAACCGGTTAAAGCATGCTAGACACAATTGAAACTAATTTAATTTTTCCATGTTGAAGCTGACAAAACACAGATGAAACTAGCTAAAGCGGGCTACACACTGTTGAAATTAGTTTTATTTCTGCAAGTTAAAGCTGACCAAGAACAGGTGAAACAAGCTTTAAAAAAAATCTTAAACACAGTTGAAACTAGTTCAAATTGTGCAGATTGAAGCTGGTTAAAAAAGATTGAAACTAGTTAGAGCAATAGATTATACATAGTTGAAATTTGTTCATTAGTGCAGGTTAAAGCTGATTAAACACAAAAAAAAAGTGTATTTTTTGCTGGTTGAAAATGGCATATTAATCACAGCTGGACATAATTAAATTCAAAAGGATTCGACCAGTGAGTCTAGTTGATTGCTAAATGAAACTAATTACATCTGGTTGTACACAATTGAATCTTAAACAAATTGTTTGCTTATGTTGCTGGTTCAAACTAGTTGGACGATGTTGCATCAATATGAAATAAACCAGAATCAATCAGTTTTAACCAGAAAAATTGCTGGTTGAACTTCAAATGGTTTCAAATGGAATTTACAGCAGGGATAAGATGCACCATAGTGGAACAGGGTAAACAGAGGGTACATATTTAACTTTATTCAAAAATAAAAAGCCAGTAATTGATTACATTTCATAAAGATTGATTTTATACTGGAACAAACATATCCTTGCAATTTTTTTTAATAATCTTGTTACACATTTTGTTTTGTGAATAAAATTATATTTTTTTAAAGGTATTTTTTTTATGCACACCTATTCAAAGTATATTAAGCATAACACTTAATTTTTTCAAACCTATTTAATAATTCATGAAAATCATTACTTTTAATTCATTCATATCATTGAAAGAACAAATTGATAAATTTTACTTATTTTTTTATATTTAAATATATCTATTTAAATATTTTAATGAATAAAAAATGTAGTCCTAAGCCTTTTAACTATGTTATTGCTAAACAAAATTTGTGATACTAATTTTTTTTAGTAAACGAAACGACTATGAATGATTCTTAAACATTTATGAATGCATAAATATTTACATTTTTCTTTTTCGCATTTAGTTTATTTACCCATCCCCAAAAATCGATATTAAAGATATACACGAACCAATAGGCCTACCTATCAAACTCCAATTGTTTTATATTAGTTAATATAATGTTGATACATTTATAAAATAAATCTGAGTTCACTATAGACTGTTAAACATGTATATCTACTATTTTTCTAATGTTAATAAACATAGCAGTGGAAATTTGTGGGTGGTTTGTTGTCAAACCATAACCACAATAGAGTTTGTGAATTGGCGATGTTTGATACGAAATAGGAAGAAACCACTTACTATTACAGTCCTGTAGAGCCTCAACTCCCAAGCTGCCAGATGTACTTTGATTGACCGCTATTGTTTTATATTATAAAGTAAGATTCTGATGGTTTTCTTTAAAACAATTGTATTTTGCAACAGACTCTATTTCTATATTGTAAAATTTAAATTGAAAAGATTGTTACACGTTCATATAACACATAGGGCTGTAGCCAGGAGGCAGTAATGGGGTTGTCCACCCCACCCCACACCAAGACTTAATAAAATGTTTATTAATGCTGCCTTATTTACAAAATAGAAAACCATAATTAAGGTACAAAAAAGATTTATAACTATTAGTGATTTAGATTTAATGTTTAGATCTTGTAAAGTTTTCAGGCTTTTTATACAAACTTAGGGTTATTAACACATGTTACTGCACCTATAGAGAATTCAGAAATTCGTGTATCACACCTGATTTCGCTCCATGTTAAAAATAAGTAACATGACCAAGAAACAAATTCACAAAATCTACCAAATTTCTGTGAAATTTAGCTATATAGAGTTAGAACCTCTAATTAGCTCATTTATAAAAATCCAAATTGTTGAAAGTTTTTTTTAAATCAAACATTTGTAAACATTTTAATACGTGTTCTTAAACTTTTATTTGTATACCAAAGTGTACTGTATATATAAGGCACCTTTAATTGATTTTTTACTGTAAATACTTACTATACATATACATTCTTTATAAATATAATTTCTAACACTTAAATCTTGTAGATCCCGGTCCTTAGTTACCAAAATAACAACTCCAAATATATTATAGAGGCATTCAATAATCATAAATATTTTTGCCCTCCCGCAAATGGAGGGCTGTGCTCCCCATACCCCTCTATAAATTTCGCCCTAGCTAGAGTCTTTTTTAGTCTAGATGAAATATGAATAAATTAAAAGAAAGCATCCACATATTTATCAAAACATTAAATCAATTCTAGACATAGGCACAAATAGTATTGTGTTTCAAAAACAGTGGCAGCTCGTGTATAGGCACTGTGGAACTGCAGCACCCCCTATTTCCACTTGATATTATCGATAACATTTAATATAATGAGTCCTTTTTTCTTTAATTCTTTCTTTATTTTTGTAGTACAATATATATCCCTTAAGCTTAATGTCAGTACTTCAGTAGCCTTCCCCCAGTTTATAAAAAAGATACAAAAAACTTTGTATGGAACTGTGCGCTTCACAGTGTCAGATACGTGGTGTTTGACTGTTGTGCGCATGCGCACATAGTAGGGGATTGGGGAGGAAGGCAGGACTGCCAGGTAGAGAGAGCACTGTTGCTCTCGCAGTGCTGGCTCTTGCGTGATGGTGAATGGAAGCGTGTGTTGTGCTTAAAAACCATGTACCATATTCTTGAATGTGATAAAGTGTAGAATAGTGTAGAATTAGATTATTATTCTGCTTCCAGATATTCTATTTGATTCCTTTTTTTTCGTTTCTTTTATTTAACAGAAAACTTTAACCATGACCTTGCATCCCAAATAAATAATTTATGTGACTGTAAGTGAACTTCAACAGCTTAAGTTTTCACAGCTATCTCTCCATGAGAAAGTTACAGTTAAGAAAAGAGGTCATTCAACACCCGATATTCTAATATCTCAGCCAGGCAATAGCAACAACAAGAAATATATTCGTAACTTTAATTCTGAATGGTACCAACGGAAAAGTTGGCTTTGCGGCTGTGAAGTAAAAAATGCACTGTTTTGCTTTCTGTGTTAGCAGCACCCCCACTAATTTTAGCTATGAGCCGCTACTGTTCAAAAGTGTAAAGATGTAAAACCTAAGACAACTATATTATGGGGTTTCCATATTTATAAACAAAGAAGGGCTAAGTGATAATTTCTTAATCGATTTGTACATTCTAAAAAAAAGCATAAAAACTTTGTTTTATTAATGCATCACTTAATCAAATAGTATTTCTATAAACAATATTAACATAAAAATAACTTCTAAATGAGTAATCAGATTTCAAGTCTTTTAATGACGTAGGTATTTATTTTACTAAGAAAAACTAAAAAAATGTATTCATTTGTTTCTTCAATTAAGGTTTGCATAATTTCTTTAAAAAAAATTTTTATTTATAAATGATATTTAACATGTACTTAGCTTATGTTTAAATTTAAATATTTATTAAAATGTGTTCACATATTATATAGTTTGATATTCATCTTTATGTTTGACAATTATTTGTATCACACAAAAAAAAAACAGCCCAAGTATGTGATCAAAGATATTAGTGGTATTATAATAATATAATACAAAGTAAATGTTATCTTAAATTACATAGTAATAAAGTATTTAAAATTAACAACTTGTCATATACATTAGGAACATCTCTTACTATCGCCAATCAAATAATAGAGAAGTGGTAACATTTAACATACAATTAATTATTGTAGTAAATTCAAATTAATATTATCAAAAGTTTAGATTGTTTGATAGTTTCAGAAAAAACATATATTGGATCAAATCAAATGTGTATTTTTATTTTAGCATTACTTTAAACTCATTTTAGTACCAATGTATAGCAAAAGTTTTATGTTTTAATAGGCCTTAAATTATATTAATGATTTTAACTTATTGGTTTCCCAATAGATGTTGCCAGTGTTTTCCTGTCAAATAGCTATTGGTAGCAAAGCAATTTAATTGTCTTTCAGTAGTTTTGATATGTTAATAATGTATCAAAAGAATTAATGAATATAATACATACTTTAATTGGCATAAATACTCGAGCTATGATTTTATTTTAGACTGTGATATATATTTGCTCCTTACACTTGTGTTCATTGAGCAGATATGAATAAAAACCCCTTTTTTTTAAACTTGGCCCAAATATATTAGTAAGCTTAAAAATTCTAAAGACATCTGCAAGTAAAAATAAATTCACATTCATATAATTTTTACTTAAATAGAAAATCAAAACAAGAAATAAAAATAGATTGTGTATCACTTTTCATAAATTTTGTTATTAACTATCAATATAAAAACTTTTTTATGTTAAAAATCAAATGTCTTCAAGCAACTTAATATGACATGCTATCATAATATTTTCAATAAATACACATACCAAAAAGTTTATAATTAAATAAGGCTAAAATCTAATGTATTTTCTTGGCACTCACTTTCAAAACAATCTTCTTGTTAATTACTCTTCTTAAATAATTTGTGGATAAATCACTATTTATTCACAGCATATGTTATTTTAAATTCGTAAATGTGACACTCCTACTGCCACCTAAATATTTCTGTATTGCCACTCATTTTGTATAATTTTACTACTCCAAAATATTATTATTAACAATTATGTTTTACCTCAAAATATACTTATTAGATGTTCTAATAGTTAAGGTTTATTAAAATTGTTTGTGACATGTGTACACTTATGAAATATGAATTAGGTTGAATTATTATTTTTTTAATCAAATCATTTACAATTGTAAAAACCAAAATCATCATTTGAAACTGATTATGCAATACCTCCTTTTGTGCTATTATTACACCTACTTAGTACAGTATTATAAATAATATGCTAGAAAAGAATAAGGAATAAAGTTCCATTGGTTCTCTATACACAATTGTACTTTAGTTGCCTCAATTAATAACTTGTATGAGGACACTCTGCTATTATCTAATCCCATGTTTAATATTTATTGATTTAAACCTATATATTATTTAAAATTCAAAAAATCCAGAGCTTAAGCAATTATGGGGCCTTTTCAAAAACCAAACAAAAGTTTTTGGTTCCAGTCCTATATAAAACTAAGTATGAGCATCATTTTGGTTAAAATAACTTAAATAACCATTTTATTTGTATCCGTGTTTTAACTAACAACATATTTCAAAAGTGATTAGGGCATCATATTGGGAAAATATCTTAAACGGCAGCTCATAAAATAATTCATTCTAAAACAATAACTGAATCAAAATATTGCTTGTATAAATATATACAATACAAATAGGCATCCATTGCCTTTCAGCTTTTTAATCTAATTTCATAAAATTTTCTTCCAGTTTTAGAAGAAACTATAAATAGTATATATTATGCATTAAATACCAAAATGTTGTGTAAAATAATCTTAACAAATACACTTTTTTTTGTGCCTATTAAAAACAAACCAGAAATACAATTACCCAATAGTGCCTTGACTCACTCAAGATTTCTAACATTGAATACAAATTTCTTTCATCAGTTGACTGTAACAATGGGATGACGATTCTAAGTCAAAACCTGCAGGTGAACATTATCTCAATCTTTAGGGCAGGAAGATGAACAAAACTTAATGTTTTGGTCAATTTCCGCTAACTTTTTATGTTTCTCAGTTTTACTTTCTCTAGACTCCTTGGAGAGAAAAGTATTGTTAATGTAAAAAAAATCTAAGAGATTTTGATAAATGTCAATGTTTCATGACCCCCTGAAACCGAAAATAGTGGTTTATGCAATGCAATTTGTCTGTATCTTGGCCTAGAGCTTAAACCATTTTAGATTGGCCTAAAACTTGGTATCCAGGATTTCCATAGGGTTCCCCCAAGGGATTTTTTTTAAAATTAGATATCTAACCATAAAATTAAGGGTAGCTTACTTGAGGTAAAAAGGGAAAAAACATTAATTTTCTCAAAATCCGCCCTTCAGATTTTTATTCAATTTTCTATTGAGGCACTTACATATTTTTATCCTGCCAGTTAGAAATGTTAAAAGCAAAATGTTGGCGAACTATATTTTCATTTTTCATTTTAAATATTTTCACATATTTTTCTGTATTCTACATATTTTTGAAGTTATAACATAAAATTTCATATTTTGTGTGTTTATTTAATGAGGTATTATTTTATATCTTTCTTGAGAAAAATACTTTAAAATGTTGAGTCATTAATTTTCATGCAACCTGTACTTTAATAAAGAAATGTATTCAGTGAAGGGATGGCAGTGAGAAAAGAAAAAGTCAAATATGCTGGCGTGTCAGAGAGGATTACAGTTGCTGTAACTTAACTTTTTGTTAAACATTTCTCGTGCTGTGAAGGGGAGAGAATGTGGTGTTGCCATAAATTGGTCTCAGTGGAACGTCTCTCATGTGGCGTGTAAGTTTGTAAACACTATTCTAAAAGTTGTAAAAACAATAGTTCTTGGATCTGATTATCTCGTTTTCTCATTGTTCATTGGTCAGGAGAAGAAATGAATATAGAGCAGCAAGAAAACATAATATCAGCTGGCAGAGAATTTTTCCACAATTCCACATGACAAACATTCACACACAGTTTGCATTTCCTTCCCCTACCTCCTTCCCCAACGTTTTTTCGACCACAGCCTCATACTTATAGTCAGTTCACAAATTATAAGCTAATAGAGTACAAAAGATAGCCGATAGGTTAAGTGTTTTGGAAGAGTGGCCTTCAGAAACTTTCAGCCATCAAATCAAATTTTATTACACTAATGTTTGTGTACATTATTAACGTAACCACCTATGTGGTCTAGTGGTTATAACTCATGGATACAAATCCCGAGGTCCCTGGTTTGATTCCCCATGACTTCAAAGTTTCTGTAAAGCAGCGGGCCTGGAACAGCATTACCTCAAGCTCATGAGGACAAATATGAAGATACTTGAATGTAAAAGTAGCAGCTCTAGTCTAGAAAACTAAGCTTAACAACTGAATGATTCATTGTGTTGAGCACATGACACACTCTATCAGCAGGAGTTGACAGTATCTCCGCCAACAGGTGGTGGCCACTTAGTCAGTATGGTTTGATTGTGGGCCAACACCATTGAGTTTTTTTCTATTACTATAAACGTAAGAAAAGAAAGTTTATACAATATTAAATATTTTCATAATATTACATATTTCAATATATATTTTAACTGATGTTGTTACTACATATTTATGTACATATTTTGTAGGTTAATAGTACATAAAAATCAGGGCTCTACTTATCATTGTAAAGTATTAGTATTATTCACAATTAAAACTTATATTTTTGGAATATATTTTTATATAAACAATATTTTATGAGCCATAAGCATATATGAGCTCTTTTGACAATTGGAACTGATTGTAATACTCTTTCGGGGACAGGGATGTTCCTCTTTTATCAATGTTTCTGAAACAATGTATGTATATTTCATTTATGCACTTTGGTGGTGTTTCTGCAACAATGTTTAATATTATTTCGCTTTACATATCTTACAATTTTTTTATTAACTTTCTCTATTTTAGTCTACTTGATATCTAGAGGTTATTGGGAAATAACTCAAGTTTTTTTTAATCTTACCTTCATATTAAGGGTAGTGTTTACAGATGAGTGATTTCTTTTAATTACACATTTTTTAACAATGCCTCTTAATGATTTTGTTTAAAATTGAAATCTAGAGAATTATAACCTCCCAGATAACATTGTATACTTGGTTTATGAGTAAAATTCATTAAAGTGTAGTTTAAAAAGGAGTCATTTTTGAAAATTCAAAATATTTGTAAAATGTATCTTGGGATTTTGATTAAAATGTATCTTTGAGGAGTGTTTGGTATGACAAATAACACTGTGTATATGCTTTTTGTCGGAAAATTTGTTTAAGGGTAGTTAATATGTACCTTTTTTTAGTTAGAATATTTTAAATAATAATAATAATAATAATAATAATAATGATAATAACAATACTTAGCACCGAGTCTTACTACATGTTGGGTTGTACGTTAAAATTTTTTTTAATGGCGCTAGAGATTTTGTCCTAAATATGTATCTGTCAAGTTTCTTAAATAATAAATAATTATAATATTAGTTTTTCTAGTCAAATAATTTTATAGTAGTTTACTGACTGATTTTGGTAAAATAAATTAGATTTTTTTTTTTTTAAATAGATGTAATGATTTAGTTCAAATTTAGTTTTAGGGGACTATTTTACGTGATCACTATTGATCTATGCTTATTTTTCTAAGATAATTAATCTAAGAATAGTAGTCTACTTACGACCAATTATAAAAAAATTGAAATTTATCAAAATTGCTCTTGAAGATCAAGCTCAAAATTGGTATATGAGAATAATTTTTTATGTTAAGTATGAATACATTTTTAACTTTACAAATTAAAATATATTTTAGGGTAGTTTACAGATAACTGGTTATTGAAAATTTGAAATTTGTTAAAAGAATTTGAACAATTTGGTTTAAATATAAAGAGGGCTCATTGAACATTTTCTTCCACAGTATAACATACAATATGATAAAGTTTTTGTGATTGTGTCATACCACTTAGTTGTTCTATCTTTAATAAAGTAATACAAAGTTAAATTTCTCACCGAGAAATTTCTTACTCTTTCTTATAGCAGTTTGGGGTATGTTGATAGTAATGCCTTAAAACCCAATTAAACCCTTGGTTATAGAGCTGAGTATTAGTGGAATGGTTTCAGGCAGCATCAGGAGGGGTAAGACTTCCTGTTCTCTATTTTATTGATGCTTAAAAAGATGACCAGAAAGTTAACTATTCTAAAAAAGCTAACTATTTAAAAAAAATTAAATAAGATGTTTTTTCTTATATTTAATTTAGTATGAGGCTGCAAATCATAGGAGCAATGCCATATGAGATAATAGACACACCTTTGTGAAATTCTTTCTTTTACATTGAATAATTTATGATAAGGGAATTTTTCAATGTGGCTTAACACAAAGAATACAGCAAAATAATGTTTCTTAAAGTTTGTGTCAATTATTATTATTATAATGTTCATTATTACATTAAACACAAAAGCCTATTATTGACTTAATATATGTAAATGGGATCAGATACTCCCTTAAAAGGAATTTATCCACACTTATGTTGAGAGAGGATGACAAAACTCCAAAGTTAAGATCACATGGGAAAAACATTTTTAGTGTAACCAACTAAGATAAAAACTTTTAACTTTATCATCAATGGTGACTAATTAAAATGTCAATCAATCAACTTAAAAGGTCGGCCACAACAACAGATCTAGCATTTGAAGACTGATTTTAGTTAAAAATTACATTTGTGGCCATGTGCAACATTAAAATTTTAGTCACTAACACCATTGTAAAAGATTTGCTTCTCCTAATCCCTCCTCAATAATTAATAGAATCGGGATCTGGTATCTTTGAGTCAAAAGCAAGTCTAGAATCCAGGGCTAGGGAGTGCTCTCTTGCTTACTGGCCCCAGAAGTCCACACTAATGACAACCTAGTTCAATTTGCTCTAAAGACAAAATTAATCATCCACATTTAACTGTTCACATTTTTAAGGCAAAGGGTTGAAATCAGCAATTTGTATCTAATTAAATAAGAAACAGATATCTGTAGGTACAATGAAAGTGTGTCCCTTATAAAATTTAAACTTTTAATGTAACTAGTAAAAATGTTTATTAGAAAGCACGTTCTATAGAACTTCAAAAACACTAGAATAAAATAAGTTATTTAGAACATAAAATTCATTATAAAATTTAAAATGTTTTCATTGGAAAATATAAAATATAGCTATGAGATTAAAATTTATTTTCTGTTTAAGTGAACGATAATATAAACCATATCCCACCATCATAGTGAGTTGTATTAATTTAAAATATATTTTGCTACAAAGAATGTTGGGATTTAATGATATGTATATAACATTACAATTACTATTATTTGATCTTCTAGATACTATTTTAGGACATTATGCTGATATAAAGATAAAAAAAAAGGTCTTGGGGAATTGTTTCCAAAATATTGTTAATATAGTGATAAAAACTATATTTTTTTAACGAGCATTTATATTTGAAAAATCTACTGGTGGCTATGTTTTTTAAACCTTTTATTTTTGAAACATGTACAAATATATAAAGGGTTATAATTTTTTAAATATAGCTTCAAATCAAGGTTACAAAATAGTTAGAGAAGAAAATGGTTCAGTCACACTAAAGTCCTCTAGACTGAAACCAGACTTCAAACGGTTTTGGGCATATCATTTAATTTTATCATGGCCTAAATAATTTTACTTATTATTATTTTTCAAGGTTAATTTCATGTGAATAGTGTTGTATTTAAAAATCGATATGAAATTAATATATATTAAAAAACTACATCCTCATTCACCGTTCATCTTAGATCAGTCAGCAGTGTGACTAACTATCAATTTAACCTTATAATACTATTGTCAATGTATAGTGCTGTATTGCTATCTATACATAAATCTGACGTAAAAACAGATAAAACATTTCATAAGCTTATTCCATTATCTTCGTTTAGTTTTTAAACCTTTTTTGTTTAGTTTTATTTAATTTTTTATTAAATCAAAACCAACATATATCAAATTTAAAAACCAAAAGAATCAATATATTTAAAAACTCATGTAGATACAATTAAACGTCGGTATATTTAAACGTTTTTGTAATGGCTGGAAGTATCTAATTATTAGCAAAAAAAAGAAGAAATGAAAATATTTGTATTTAACAAATTGATAACAGTCTGGTCACAGTTAATTCTGGTGTTTCCCACGAATTTATTAATACTATTGGTATGTAAATATGGCTTCTTCTTCTAAATAACTTAATGCAACGTCTAAGATACAACCATTCGTCAAGACTGCTAATTGTTGACTGACTGTTGGAGCCATATTTCTCAGNCCTCGCTTGCCAGAGAAGGGAGTGACTAATTGGAGGTTCAATAACCACTATATTAAAAAAAAGAAATTAAATCGTATCTTATTGAAAAGAACTAACTTCTAAACTCAAATATTGTATTATGTAAGATCTTTTTCCATTATTGTGTGATAGTCAGCAAAGCTAAAGGAGGAAGATGGAAGCATTTTAATGAACTGACTCAGCTACAGGCTGGAAACAGTTGATGATGGTTATGACGATGATGATGATAAATGAGCAAAGCTACATTTTTCTGGTAAAATAAATAAACTTCTAAATATCTAAAGTAATTAATAAACAAAATAAAGTGTAGGCCTATACATAATCCTAATACATTTTAATCATTCCTGTATTACTGCAGTGCTTAGTGTGGCACGATCTGGGCATCAGGACCTTTAATTTTGAAACGTTTGGACTGGGAGTCAATATTAGATTGCTTTAATCTCACACACAATTTCGGAAACAACTAACGTTTAAACATCTGAGCTGTGAAAACTGATGTCATACTAGTGGATGGTAACAAGACTCAACATGACAGCTCAACACCATGCAAGATATTATTTCTATATCAAGTATAACGACATAAAATCATATGGATTCCTCACTTTCTCTCTCCAAAGAAAATGTTTTTTTTTAAAGAAACGCCCCCACAAAATGTGGAAACAGAAGAAAACATTATCATTGCTTTGGGTACAACATTCAATCCTTATATAAAATGGTTTGTGTGAAACCAAAAAAGATCAACCAAATCTATATCCTCGTTCACAGTTCATATTATTCAGTAAACAGAATAACTGCCGATTAAACTAATAATCCTAGGTTCAATTACAAATAATACATCCACATTTAAAGGAAATGTATCTGTCTAAATTAATTCTCTCTTCAATTTAGAAACTGATTTAATGTAAGGGAGTTTTTATTCTTAAATATTATTCGTAATATACATATTTTGTAGAATCCCAATGGCTTAGTTCTTTGAAACATCATCAGCTTTCAAGTGTGGGGTCAGATTGAAAACTCGGTCATTATCAAGTAACCGGAATTCTGTAAAACATCAATATTTAAAAATTAGCACTTTTTTTTAAGCGTGTGACCAGATCGCAGTTTGCGACTTTGCTCAGTAGTGAATTATCTCATTAAGTTCTGTTAGGTGATAACATTTTGGCTTTGGTGGCTATCGGTGTTGTGTTGCTTGGATGAAAGTTACACTTTGCAGCTCTTTTGCATAGCATTTGAGTTTTACTCTTTTTTACTAACCTCTCAAGCTCTGTGGAGTGACTCTTTTTATAATAGCAAGGTTGTGGGAAACCAAAGTAACATTGCTGGTTCTTTTTGGTCATGTACAGAGGAATTGTGGTAATAAACTAATTTTAATGAAATTAGAAAATATTTATTTATGGTTCAAAATTAGAAATGTTTGCATCAGGGCTAGCTATATTTGGTTGATTATGTATGTCAGTGTGAGCTAGATTTTTATTTGTATTAATCTTTGTCAAGTGTCCTTTGCTCTGAGAAACGACAACACCACAGGCTATGCTGAGAACATTTGTTTATGAGTCTTGGCTCACAACTTGTGTCATCCTCTGCTCATGCACATACCCACATTCATGGACGGTGCGAATGAGCACACAACCTCCTACCTCTTTGGTGTTCTTGTCTTGATTAATGCTTGCTACCTCGAAGATCGTCATGTAGTGTCGTGTGCTACTTTCATTAATATTGTCTTTTTTTTGTTAAGTGTTACTTTGTTCATTCGGACATTCACGTCTATGATTTACCTCATAACATTTCTAACAGTCTTTTATTTTCCTGCATAATTATTTTGGTTGGTGTGCTGAATATTTGTATTTAATTTTGTTTAAATAATTATTTTTGCTGGTATGTTGAGTTACCGAAAATTAACTTTCAACATTTAATAAAGTTAACTACTTGCTAAAAACCAAAAAAGCTAGTTTCATATCTTTGAAAAATTAAATGTTAAAATGAGGCCATATAAAAATTATTTCGACAACACAAACACACACACAAAACTCTGTTTGGACCTTTTAATAGAGACTGGTACAAAAGTAAACCCTTGCTGACTGGGAGTGAGAGTATGAAATACTGATGTGTTTCAAACCCTTAGTTTTTGATAATGGTAGCCTGTGCTCACTTGAATTGCGACCCTCACAGTATCCCGGAGGAAAATTAAATGGAAACACTGGGTGGCAGATGTGAAATAGCTAATGATTTTTAAAAAAAATTATTTATGTAAGTTGTTTTGTTTTGTTTTGTTTTCTTAATACATTTTTGGGAAATTAACAAACTTTATCGGCAAAATAATTTAAAATATCCTACCAAACAATAATACAATTTATATATATTAAATAAATTGTTTATAAAGTGTTTTTTGTAGGCCTGGGGCCTATATTAAGTTAATGGGACTGCTAAATATCTCTTTGAACTTCGGTAAAAACTGCTAATCATATTTGGCCTTTCGGATGAAAAACTTTGTACCACCCGGCCTTAGACCATGAAAATCAGGGCAGGTAAATATTATTGTTAGCCCTGGACATGTTTTAGCTCACCGAACACCACAATTAAGATAATATAGTTTAACTTAAGATAGGAAGTAAAGAAACAAACCTTTTATAAAATAAAAACATCGTTAGTAAATTAATCAATCTGATGAATAGAAAAATTGGTTTAACCTAAAAAAATATAGTTTTTTTGAACTATTATTTAACCTATCTATAGACTAGGTCTAAATTTGAATAATATGCTGTTCATCTATGTTTTGCTTCAGAAGCTGCCATAGAATTTCAAAGGGAAAATTTTCAATACTATATAGGAGGTATTACTTAATCAATGACCAAATGTATGGCTTCTACTAGGCAAGTGGATTTGTAGAAATATGATTGTTACAAAAAATGTTTAACCATCGCATATTACAACCTGTTAAGGTTATACGCATACGTACTAGTTACACTAATGAATTAGGAATGAGGGAGGTTGAATTTAAAGGAAGTGTATCACATTTGCGTGGAGTGGGAGTGGAAACCAATATTTAAAGAACCACCCCCAGTACACCTGACCAGGATTCAAACCTCGATTTCCCTGTCATCAGTAGTCTAGTCCTACCTGAGAGTGAAGCCTTAGACCATGCGTCCACTAATGCAGGTTGTTACATATTAACATACATCTTAATTAGCACAATCTATGAAGGTAATGAAACTTGCCCAGGGATTGCATAGCTCTTAGTCTTTCATGAACTAATATGTCTAGTTACACACAACATTATTAGTATTGCAGAAACAACATTAATTATTTTCTAATTGTGTATTTCAAATTTAATAATCAATAATAAAATATAAAATCATCCTATTAATGATATTATTTATTAATCATTCAAGAACATTTATGTAAAAATACTAACATTTGAGATGGTAGTAAAATACATTTTAGGTCTTTATAAAAAGTTAGCAAACAGTTTTTTTTAAAGGTGCAAAGTGTGAATTGTATTTTGATTTGTCCATTACAGATATAAACCTTGAAGAAGTTTATTTAAAAAAATAAAAGTACCCAATTAATATTATATTTGGATTAAATTGTTCCATTTTAATGTAAAATAAAGGATAAATATAGGGTTAATTGGCATGCTTACCTTAGAATAGCCTATATAGTTTTGTAATACAAGAATATGTTAAGAGTGTGAACAAGAATGCATGATTACACACTACATAACTAATACCACACTGGATGAGCAGTGGATGCCATGAACAAAATAGGTTTCTTCATATCAAACATTTTTTTCTTAAATAAATAAAATATCTATTATATCAGTATGACATCTGTCAACTAAGTACCCTGCTCTATCATCAAATTTTGTTTTCCTCTTTTCTCCATCAAAATGTTTAAATCTTTTTAACAATATGCAACAATTTATATCTAATATATTATTTCAAAATGAAAATTGAAATAAAATATTAAATACTTTGAGAACTGTGCACGCTTAGTGGCAATATTCTTTAATCTTTTCTACATAATAGTGATAAATATAATTTGTTTAACCATTTTTAAACACAACAACAAAACCAAATTTCGATTAATGACAAAATTAATAGTGTAAAATAATTCTAATTTTTTTGGAAAGAAAATTCACCTAATTCATAGAAGAATGTTAATATATATATCACAACTTGGCACCTAGAGTATTTTAATGAGATAGTTAACATTTTTATCATTATAAACTATACCAAACCAACCAAACTAAACCTTTTAAGTGATATCAACATATTTTTCATTATATTCTGTGATTATTAAATACATTGCACTAAATTAACAAACAATCTCACTGATCACATTCACGCTAGTTTGAAGCATGGTCCTATAGATTCCTAGTCTATTAGGCTATCTTGATCCTTCAATTTTTATAACAAAATATTTTTTATTTGATCAACATTTTTATTCGTTCACAGATGAACGGCGAGGTTAAGCTTGGTTGGAATGATTTTAGTTATAAGCATTATAAATATTATGCGCCAAAATAAAAATCATGTGCCAAAATATTTTCAACACAATAACTGAGATAGCTTTTCTAGTTTTGATCAAAATGTGTGACAGTCCACTTCAGGTTGTTTCAATAAAAGATGTGCAAAATGTGTTTTACAAAATAATAATATAATACTTATTTACTTACAAGAATTAAGCTTGTTATGTAGAAAAGGAAATTGTTGCACTTGTAAACATCTAATTCATCTCAATAAATATGTTAAGTCACCATTGGGTTGTAATCTAGGATTTTGTAGATGACTCCCATTAACTGAGCTTTCTTTAGTTTTTTGTTTTTAACCATGTAGAATGATTTTACAATATTAATATTGTTATCATTGGGAATTTGATTATATTAAATTTGTTATCAATGAGCATTTGTGTTTGTTGTTGTGTGTATGGATACTAAAAAATATAAATTTTATCATAACATGACATAGAAATGGATTAAAGAAACTCATCGTTGGCGTGCACCATTTCCAATACCGTAATTTATTGTGGCTGTATCCGAATAGGCTTGAGGATCCTTGGAAGTATCCTTGAGTTCAAGATTTTATGAATTCACACACCCCACGCACTTCCTATCAAAGACTTAATTAGCCAATTTTAACTGCAATGAGCCTTTCTACATACATATACCTACCAACTATGTCAAACACCATCCACCAGACTTAGTGAAAATAAATAGCCTACAGAGTTTAATATTAGTATCATTTTATTGTTTGTGTTGACTTTTCCCATTTTTTGCAAAAATTAAAGCACACCAATAAAAAAAATTGCTACTTCTTAATAATATAAAACATCTCTGCCTTTAAAGCATCCCATATAGTTTATAATGGTGGGCAACATAATGTTCTAGGCTCTAGTAGATGAAAAGAGATTAATAAAATGGTTTCCAGTGAAACACGCCACCAAGTAAGTATCAACGAAGTGTTGCTTCTGTCCTTGACTCAAGGGCATGTGAGGGGTGATCGACATCCTTGGTGATAATTCAGACAGATCCACACTAGGTCATGTGATTACCTATGCAACTAGTAAAGGTTAATATCAAGGCAACAATGTGTAAGTAGAGAATTCGGATACAGCCTGTTTCTGTAGTATTATTATTTTTAAGGCTATTTCCTCTAGCACAACAATGATGAATGACTACAATTATTTCCTCTAAGCATAATAAAAAAGTATAGCTTCAAAAGAAACTTAACCATGGTTGATTTAATAAGTAATCAGTTTAGTATCTTATATAAGTCAACAACATTACTATACAATGTATTAAAATAAATGCACACCTAACTCTAAAACTGTATTAATTTAGTCATCCAAAGTTATTGTTTAGTCCTGACCAGACATTGTGGAATCTACATTACCTCCTGTCCCATTATCTTCATGCTCAAGCTCATTTACAATACTTATTGAGGATGGTTTCTTTCTATCAAGGCGAGTGGGACAGTCTGCAATGAGGTGATCTTGAGATTTGCAGTTATGACATCGCTTGGGTTGAGGACCCATAGTACATTTTGCAGCAATATGGTTTGCAAACTCTCCGCAGTTATAGCACCTGAAATAATATTAAGAGAAAGATATATTTAATCAATAGGTTTTCCCTTCAAACTTAGTGGGTACAAGATAGATTTACAAAGTTCCTACTATTTTTACCTTTTAAATATGTTCTCAGTTAAAAACGATTCAATTTAGCTATCTATAATTAACTCAAAAAGGTATGAGATCTTGACCTTTTTTTTTTCTTATTACTAAATTAAAGAAATATAAATACGAATTGATGGTAATTGTGTCCTTCGAAATTTGTATATTTCTGTCTTTTTGTCACCCTTCTCTTACCTAACGTTAACATTTTAAAATAAACTATGAATTAAGGGTCTGGTCAATGTTCGTTGGAAGTGAAGAGTCGCATCAGCGCTAGCCTCTAATTTACGGTAGCAGAAGAAACCAATTGCGTTATACTTTGTCTTCAGTGGCTCAGTCCGCCCATAGCGTTGCCAGAACTATCAGCACTTTAGAGCCCAGCCCCCTTCCATTCACCCATCCAAAGAGTAGGACTAAGTTGGCAAACAAACAAAACAAATCTATAATCCTCTGAAACCTTTATCACAGGTAGCAATTACCTCTGAATTGAAGGGGGGGGTAGAGTCTAAACTTGTACATAGCCTTGCCGAGGGCAATTAGGAGAGAGAACCTAAGATTTGTCAATTGGTTTGGTCTTTCATTGAAATTCATCCTGGCCAGAGCGTACACGAATTTCAAGTTTTCTAGCTCTCAGATAGGTTCATTCATAATCAAATTAGGGTATGGTCTAGTTTGCCAGTAATGGGGAAGTCAGCCATTAAATCCTGCTCGGGTGTGTGTCTAAAAAGAGTTTTTTTTTATGTTTTCCACTCTATCTCCACACCAATGTGGTTACAATGTTTCTAAATTTTACCTTACTATTTCCTATACCCTATTAGTGCATTTAAATGGTTATAGATCAGACAAGTGGTTATACACAATAGGAAGAATGATAATATTAAGATGCGGGGCTAAGAATAAATATATAATGAAGGGATAGCGTAAGGTCTACTCGAAACTATACCATTCCGGAACTGTGACTATGCATTAAATTAAATAATTAATAACCAAGCCAATAACAAATATTAACTTATAAAATTGTATTGAATATTTAATAGCAAATACAATTTTAGAATATGCATACATTTTTACATTAAATCATGATACAGTAGGCTAATGCTGATTTATTCAAAAACAACTTTTTATTAGACCTACAAATATTTTGATCTTTTCATTACTAAAATATTACTTATGACACATAATTAAAAATAACAACTATACATTGGCAATACTAGTATAATGCAAATACAATCAATATCGCAAATTACACTTATGAAATACCTATGTTATTATTATGTATTATTTTTATTTTCATCATCATCATCATCATCATTTTTATTATTATTATTATTATTATTATTATTATTATTATTATTATTATTATTATTATTATTATTATTACTGTGTCTTAGTAACCGTTGAGGTTATACACACTTACTCTAATGTGTAATGGTAGGGTGATTGTGAAATGAAATGAAAGACCTAAAGTTTAACGTGGGTTCCAAACCAAGGTGGAGGCCTGGTATTCTACAAATTCACAAGTTGTGGTTAATACACGTCTTGTCAGAGGTGAAGGAAGGGTTTGGCAATCAGATAAATCTGTGCCGGGATTGAGGGTTGAACCCTGGACCTCAGCACAGAAGTCCGACACCTTACCCCTAGACCACCAGGTCACCAGATACCTATATTATTATTTACTGAATAATTAGGGTCTACCTCTAATAAGTGTTGATATTTAATGAATTTATCTACACCAGTACAATTATAAGTCTATTTGAGTTATGTAAATGACAGGGAGATCCTGGATAGTTCAATAGGTACATAAGTTAGCGAGTAGAGCTGAATGACCAGACTTAAAATCCCTACTCTTCGTATTTTTCTATCCTTGCACAATCGCTCTATTAGAATGTCATCTGAAAATACATATTAGTTTAGTTTAAAATAGTTTAAAAAATGCTACAGTGGGACTCATCATACACATCATTGGGCAGACTGATCATCAAGTTCCTATAATCGGATTTGCTGTCTACGGCAAGGTCCGCATTATAATCCCAGGAGGATTTAATGAGAACCTTTTCCTAAACGGATTATCACCCTACCTTCACCATCTTTACACATCCTTTGAATATTAATTACAAGTGTGTATAGCCTGGACATGTCTTAAGACATGGTGGGGGGGTATAGGAGGGGAGGGTGGGGATATGGTCCTAGCATGAATTCCAAAATTGGCGTTTAAGCAAGGGAATATGTCTTTGTAACATCTTGGGTCACTTGGATATAAAAACTATCATCTGTATCAACAGTAAGTAATGAATAAATTAAGGTACCCAAGGCACTTATAAAAGTACAAAAGAAGTTATGAATGGAATTCAAACCCAGATCGCCACATCATCGGAAGTCCAGTCTTTAGCGAGAGTGATGCCTAACCTTTCATGCATCTACAAAATGAAGGTTCTGTTTTGTTAGGTTGAGTAATATTGACATAGGTGATAGGTCTGTCATAGACAGAATTAAAAATTAAAAGCGCAAAAGAATGCCAAAGAATTGAAAATACTTCACAATCATTATTTAAAGCAGTGTTATCTGTGATTCAGAACCAAATACTACTCATATTTCATACAAAATACTTTATCAATAAACTTTTCATTTTGGTGTTCTTTTTTATCACCGAGTCTTACTATCCGTTCGGGTCACTAACCTTTTTGCTATTGAATAGGAAAATAAACAAAACTATTTTAATCCTGATAATATAATTGTTTTTATTAAATATGACTAAATCATGTTTATTACTTTCTAATACTTACTTAGTCTATGGTATTAGGAACTCGAGAGTGCATTGCCACACTTACTAAAGTACGCCACCTATTCTTATTTTGAGTTAGTCCTATCCAGTCCACCATTACTCATGAGGATGACATATAAAGAGGTATACCTGTTTTGGGGGAGAAATTCCACTAATAGTTTACTGAAGGCTTTTTTTTTTCAAAAAATTGATATTTTAAAAGGTGGCTTTAGTAGTTTGGTTCAAAT
Organism: Timema douglasi; assembly: GCA_901482245.1. NCBI lineage: Eukaryota > Metazoa > Arthropoda > Insecta > Phasmatodea > Timematidae > Timema > Timema douglasi. Next base: position 1,164 of record CABEEJ010006841.1, on the reverse strand, counting down.
TGGGTAATTGTTCAGCTTTTTACATTATAAATATATATGTTTTAAAAAAAATTAGAATAGTAGTTAACTAATTACTGAGTTTTGTAACATTAGCTTTTTTTTAAATGGCTCTAATGATGAGGTTCAAAACCAAAAACTATTTTGTATTATCAATATTATTGTATCTTTATTTATCTAAAATAAATTTCCTTAGGGTTGTTTAGCTTCGATGAATGATATAAAAAATGTAATTGTTTTGAATTTATCTTGATGATTGAATTGAAATTATTAGTTTTTCATGTTAACATGATAACAAATAATTTTAGAAGTTTCAAATAATTACTTTTGAGAATTTAAATTTTGTTAAATAATCATATCTGAACAATTTGGTTTAGAAATGTATTAATAAAGAGTGTTTATTGTAACAAGATGATTTGTTTGTTTTGATGAGAAAATTAACCTATGTATAGTTTACTCAAAGCCTATTTTTGAAAATTTTGAAAATTATTTTTGAAGCTATAATACTTTTACAATATGAGAAAGTTTGTGTGATTGTGTCATACCATTTATTTACTCTACTATCTCATGTATGGATAAGCTTGAAGAACTAAAAGAGACATTCATGAATGAATTTAAGATCTGAGACTTAAAGAATGTTAAGTAATTTTTAGGCTTAAAGATAGAACGGAGAGGTATTTAAGTATTTGACAAAATTATAGACCAAATTTCAGCTGGCGCATTGTAAACCAGTGCAAACACCTCTAGAGTTGCAACCAAATCAAGATGTCACAAATGATTGCATTATTGGTGTAACCTTATAGGGAATTAATTAGCAGTCCTATGTATGCATGCTTAACCATCAGACCAGATATCTGTGCAGCTGTAAATTTCTACAGTCATCTCCAAACAAATGCAACTGAAGCACTTAAGTATAAGTTTGTGAAGGATCTATGTAAAAACAAGGTAATTTCTTTCAGATGTTCCATCTAGAGACCAGAAATCTGATGTACTCACCAAAGGATTAACAACCGAGCCTTTTATCAGACATAGAATATTATTATTATTATTATTACCACCGCGTCTTACTACCCGTTCGGGCTAAACGCACTTATGCTAATGTGTAATGGTAGGGTGATTGTGAGATGAAATGAAGGACCTACAGTTTAACGTGGAATCCAAACCACG
>CABEEJ010006840.1:0-36136 GCA_901482245.1 Timema douglasi | reverse complement strand
CCCTACCATTACACATTAGCGTAAGTGCGTATAACCCGAACGGGTAGTAAGACGCGGTGCTAATAATAATAATAATAATAAACATTAGACATTTCCGGAGAGCTGAATGACGTCTGAATATATCGAATGTCAAAATTTAAGCTTAGGAAACGGAGGAGCTCAAAATTGATATAACTATTATGTAAAATTACTTTTCAATGTGGTTTAAAATTGAAATTTGGCACGCAAATAAATAAACCATGTAAAATATTCAAATAAGTCTTTGAATTTTAAAATGGGAATGTGGAAACTGAAAAAGTTTGGAGGTGGGAGTAGAAGCTTATAGTATTTACAAAATGATTATGAAATCTCATTTTCAGCCTGGAAGAAAATTTTAATTTGAGGAGTAAGTAAAAGAACCACCCCACAATTTACATAAAATTGGGAAAGTTGTGAATTTTAAAATAGGGAGCGGGAAGTCACTAATAGAAAAAAAAACACTTTTCGATTGGTTAGGAAATTGGAACGTTCCTAACCATATGACTGTATTAACCCACGATTTACAATCTGACTTAAATCTATTAAAAAAACACAAAACCCAGTTCTTCATTTGTAAATTCATCACGTTAAATGACGAACCTCCCATTTTAACATACAGTAGCCCCATGACTTCTTTGGTGCTGACTGACAGCTCACAGCTGACTTCTGACAGTAAACATTTAGGTATATACCTACATTTTGATTGTCAAAAGTGACAGCTGCTAAACTCATGTTTTTTGCAGATCATATGGTTCGGCGTAGGGATACATAATTTAGTCTGGTAACTTTTCAAAGCCATCAGATGTCAACTGTGAGCTGTAAGTCAGCACCAAAGAAGTCATGGGGCTACTGTAGATATTACATTTTTCACCTTTGCCGGAAACATAGTATGTAAATTTTCTTTTAATATTTACTTCATATGCAAAATATAAATGAAATAAACCTTTTGAGGATTTTCAGATGGTAAATTAAAATGACAATGTAATTCAGAAGGGAGAAAACTAACTATTGACATAACGACACACACAGATGTTGAGCAGAAATCGTCAGCGTGTGGGTGGCCCAGTTTACTATAAACTACAACGTTTTATAAACACCCGATTTACGTCTCGCCTTGTAGTTTCGAAGTTAAAAGAAGTAGGTCGTGGAAAGCATCAAAATTAAGTTTAGTTGTCCCACATTAGACGTGTAAGATCATTTCAATGGGCACAATACCTCTTTAAAAGGTTTCCTACATTCCACAACCCAAATTTCATTTGTTCTTGGCTATTAGCAAGGCTGTAATAAGGGGGGTTTCAACACGTAGTATCTATGGTTTTCATAGGGTTGCCCCGAGGTTTTTTTTTGAACTGGATATCCAACCCTAAAATTAAGGGTAGCTTACTGAAGGGTGAAAAGAGAAAAAAAACTTATTTTCTCAAAATCGGCTCTAACGATTTTGATTAAATTTAATTTCTAATCTCATCGATCAATATTATAAAAAAAATGGCTACTCTCATTTTCTCTCTAAATTACTTTAAGGGTTCCGGTCAGATGCGTAAATTCTCATTTTTATCACGTTTCCTAAACTATTTGATATGAAACTACTAATCATTAAATAATATGTAGGTCTATTTATAATACAAATCGTTTATTTGAAACATATTCTCATAAAACCAACAATTTTCAAGCTATATGCAAATATATNATATATATATATATATATATATATATATATATATATAAACTTTTCGAACACACAAGGTAAAGTATTTCGACTATAAAAAAATATAAACAGAAATGCTTATGGATGTCAACATATCATGAACCCCCTCCCCCCAACCCTAAAAAATATTTTTTACAATGCTTTCTGTGTGTGTCTGTCTAACCCTAAAATTAGTTTACTAAAGGGCGAGAATATAAAAGAACGGTGTTTTATTTTCAAAATTGGCTCAAACGATTTTGATTAAAATTCGTATATATTCATTGAGTAAGATTATAAACAAATTGCTATTTTCATTTCCCCATGAAAATGACTTTTAGGGTTCTTTACAAAAATGGATATTTCCATAGCTCCGCAACTATTTGATATACTAAATAGCTTATCGTTGCAAATTTTAGCACTATTAAAAATAAAGAAAATTTATTTGAAATATATTTTTATAAAACCAATAGTTTCTGAGATATTGGCAAATATATGAATACAATTTTTTTTAGCTTTAGTTGTACAGAAATACTACTTAAGCTTATGTTTCAACGCGATAATTCTATAATTCCGTAGAGTAATTATTTATTAGCAAGCCTCTTAAAAAGTTTATGTTCTTTTTTCTTTAACCTCTTAGGGGAAATGTTTGTTCAGCCATGCTTTATCTCTCTATCATTTTAGACTCAATATTCAAATTTACATTTTTTATTAGACAAAACATATAATTGAATAATTTAATAGCAATGCAATGACCTGAAGATATGCAACACCTAATAAAATGCCGAAAATTTTAATCGGAAGCAGTGGCGGCTCGTAGCTAAAATTAGTTGGGGTGTTGCTCCAGAAAATGTTTAGCCTTTGTTTTAAAATTGTGTAAAAGGAAAATAACATGTATAAAAACAAAATTTATTCAGGAACTTGATGAAATCTTAACAAAAAAACTAAACTTTTTTCTTACTTTAACTTAAATTGTTACAGTTCAAGCTTGATATATTCATTTAAAAATTAAATCCATTCTTGTTTTAATTTGCGTAAAAAGTTCAATAATTTTATCCTTGATCTCTGGATGGCAATTGAGGAAATTTTTCTCCATTTAAAGTACTGAAAGCGCATTTAGCCTTTCTGTTAAATAAAAGAACTGACAAAAAATAAATCGAATTGAATAGCTAGAAGCAGAATAATAAACTAATTCTACACTCTTCTACACTTTATCACATTCAAGAATATGATACACGGTTTTTAAGCACAACAGACACTGGGTAAAAAAAACACTTCCTTTCACCATCACGCCAGAGCTGGCACTGCGAGAGCAACAGAGCTCTCTCTACCTGGCAGCCCCAGCTTCCTCCTCACCACTATCTTATGTGTGCATGTGCACAACAGTCAAACACAACGTCGCTGGCACTGTGAAGCGCACAGTTCCATACAAAGAAGTTTGTATCTTTTTCATAAACTGGGGGATGGCTACTGAAGTACTGACATTATGCTTAAGGAATATATATTGTACTACAAAAATAAAGAAAGAATTAAAGAAAAAAGTACCCATTTTATTAAATGTTATCGATAATATCAAGTGGAAATATGGGGTGCTGCAGTTTCGCAGTGCCTATACACGAGCCGCCACTTAACATAATATTGAAATTAGAATATGAAAAAATATAAAGACTTGAGAATGAGACAAGAAAACATCTTTGAGAGTGTAAAAATGTAAATTAAGTTCATTTAAGAAAATTCATTGTTTATAGGTGGCTAAAGTTACATTTTGATTATCTTTTAGTTCATTTAAACCCTAAATATATAACTCAAAACATTTTAAATGCAATTAATAAAATTGTGATTGTTGCAATTTAAACCATTTATAATTTAATTTGATAATCTAACAATTCATAATGTAAAAGTTTGATACTGAGAAACCATTTGTATGACCAAAACATGTCTTCCGAAGACTGTTTTCGGGGGAAAATTGTGACTTATAGTTGTGTCATTGCGGTATTGTTAAAAATAGTAAATTTCTGGTTTGGTTTTTTTTTAAATTTCTTAAGGCCAGATTTTCTTTTTCAAATTTCTTAAATTTTTGAGATTAATTTTTAACTTTCGAAATTAGATCGAGATCTAGTTTTTCTTGAATTTTCGAGTCTTGCACATCTCTACTTTTTAGCCCGTCCAGAGCTCTAATTCATAAAATGAAAGAAGATTGAAAAAGATAACCAATAATTAATTGTCAATAAATAATTTAGCTTATTTATATTAGGATTGTTTGTTTGTATGTATGTATGTATATGTTTGTATGAGGTTATATGTGTAGGTGTTATAGCTACACAACCAAGAGAACTAAACGGATTGAATCATACTAATGCATAAAAATGAAATTTTTGTCTGTCTTCTTCTTAATAGAGCTTAAACCACTGTATAATTTTAGGAAATACAGAATAATTAAAAAATGCCAGGAATGTGGTATGATAACTCCAGATAACCAAATGATTATTAAATATTTGAAATTTGTAAGTGGAAGTTGGCAAAATGGGAAATTTCAAAATTTCTCAAACCTATCTAAAAACTACTTTTTTACTGTGATATAAGATTGAAATTTGTCGGGCAGGTATAACAAACAGCCAGTCACAAGATTTGTGCATTTCTAAATTATTGATCAAAAATTTGGGACCTGAACAAATAATAATATAAAACACTTCCTGTACGATAGGCAATTTAAATATTTACAAAGATGTAGATTGACAACCTTAAATAACCATAAAGAGTCTGAATACGTATCATTTCTAAACAAGGATCAGTGGAATAGGTTGGGGGGAAGGAGGAAGCGAGGAATGGAAGAGGCTGAAGAAGAAAGAGGAGTTGTAATGAGAGTGTAAAACATGTATGAGGATAAAATGAGTTGTGTTAAGGAGGAAAGTGGAAGGACGGAAAAGTTCAAAATATAAAATGGAGTGAAGGAAAACTCAGGAAGGAAAGAATTAAAGCCATGATGTGTGTTGATGAATTGATGGTATGAGTAAAAAAGGAAGAGGAAGTACAAGCACAGATACCTGGGTAGAGTGAGGAAGTGATGGTAGAGGGTAAGGCCCAATAAAGCTATAAGGTTGGATGGAGTAGAGCTGAGAAAAGTACAAAACGTAAAATATTTTGGAAGCGTGAAAACAGAAAGTGTGCAAGTGAGAGGAGAGGAATAGTGTAAATATAGAGGAAGATATAGGTATATTACTAAATTGACATGTCCACGGACTAAAAACAGTCGATGATAGTGATTCTGATATTAATCTGAACTGTTCTTGAATATTTACAATGATCAAAACGGAATTTGCCCTGGACTATAACAGACAGGGTGGTCTAGAGAGGAAAAATGGCAAATGGGGTAGTTTACCTCAGACCCATCTTCTCGAGGCAGCCCCCAACCACCCTGACATTTCTCTAATGTTTTGAAGTTGGCTTTAAAGGTGATACTCCCTTTAAAGTTAAAGCTATATTACACAACTAATATATTTTGGTTTATATTGTAAAAAATATGTTAAGAAAAATAAAGCACATAAATTAAGCCAATGACAGTTTTTTTTGAAAGGGGTCCACAAATTTTCATTGCCAAAATATCTTTTGAGTTTTCTGGAGAAGCTTGATCAAGTTCCTAGCATTTAGGCTGGCTGTTTGGTCACTTGTTTGCTATCTTAGGTTAGATTAAAATTTAGTTTTTAATTTTTGCTTATAATTATTAATATATATTATATATGCTATGTATGTTTTATTCAAAAATATATAGTTTATATTTTCTTAAAATAAATACAGCCCTTTGTCCTATTTTAAAATAAATAATTAGATTAATACTGTTCCAATGTTAATGTTTCGGGCTGCTGGTTACAACAATAATGAAGAAGTTGAGTGAAACCAAGGAAATTATATGTAAAATGTGACCGTGATATATTTGGTAAAACATATCAAATGTTAATAATCAATGTTTAATATTAAGTCAACTGAAATAGTTTATTTTATTTTTTCATATATATTTTACATTTAATTCATACTATTTAAATATATGTATGTTGTACAAATTTGTAATATGTAGGAATATGGGCCTGAGGCCATAGCCAAGGGGGTTTGGTAGTTCAGCCCTCCTCGCCCCCTAAAAAGTTGACAAAAAATCTGTATTATTTACAGTCAAAACAAAACAAAATGCGAGTTTATAGCTTGTCATCAACATTATACTTTTTTTTACAAACATTATTGTTTCCAGCTTGTAATCTGGGTCACTTTTTAATTCAAGGACGTAGAAATAAAGTATTTGTTAAAAAAAAATGCGTTTTATTAATTATATAACGTTTATGGATTTCAACAAAAACGCAATGAGACTGTGTGGGGCAACAAAGCAGTCTGCCCTCTTCATTTTTTTTTATCAAGGTTTAAGACCTTAAGGCTTGCCATACGAAAAAAGTAGAAGATGCATTTATTTTAGTAAACTAAGCAATAAAAAACTTTCACTTGAAATATTTTTTGATTTAACTAATAAATAGAAAGTTATGATAGAAATAATAAAAAATGTTATCACTTGTTATTGTTAATTTTAAATAACTAAGTAATTATTGACTAATCGGAAACTTGTATACATTCATCATAATAATTATTTAAATAACTCTCATTTAAAATATATAAATCGAAAATTGAGCCAGTGGCTTACGATAAATATGGAAAAAAGCGTTTCGAAGCATCGGCCATATTGATAACGTCATAGCTACTGTTTGCGGAGGAATTTTTTTGAACTCCATATCTGAAAATGCATATTTTAGGTAGGTCTAACCCTCTGCAAATTTCATGGTTGTATCAAAAGGTGAAGTATCAGGCCGAAAATATTCCCTACGCTGCTCAGCTACTAGCTTTGTTGGGCGACAGTAAGGAAGATGATACAAGAAATGCAGAAACTTTATTGGAGGTTAGTGCAATAATGTTTAATATGTTTTGATGTGAAAGCTGAAAAGACTAATTATATAATCACACACAGAACATAGATTGGGGACTATTATTCAAAAATTACTGCGATGTGGTAATTTAGTTTAAATATGTAGGAACAATTTTAACTAGCAATAGTAAAATTAGGAAAAGAATACATTCAGGAAATGTATGCTATTACTCGGCCAGTAAATTGTTTCCTGGTGTAAAGAAATGTAAGAGTCAAAAAAATACAAAACTAAAATTTTACCACTAATATTCACTAAGGTTGTGAAAGGTGGTATCTTACTTTGAGTGATGTAACGAAATTTGGGAGTGGGGGAAGCTACATAGTGATGAGTTTCATACACTGTACTCATCACAAAACATTTTTAGGATACTTAAGTCTTGCAGATTATGGCCGGAAGGACATGCAGCACAAGGGGAAGACTCTAGGAGCTTGTTGAGAATATTGACCAGCAAACCCAATGCGAAGAAACCATTGGGAAGACCTAGGCGCAGATGGGAGGATAGCATTATAAAGAACTCGAAATATATAGGGAGTAATGAGATGGCCAGGATAGAACTCGCTCAAGATAGGGAGGGGCAACGGCAATGAACATAGAACATAGGAGTTTCTACTTCCATAGAGTAGGTATTTATGGTATTTTGGTATGGTATGGTATTTTAGGTATGAAATTTTAAGTAATAAATAGAGATGGGACGCTCGAATTTTTGAATTCCTCAAATCATATGGTATTCGAGAGATTCGAGAATCTCACAAAAAATATCTCGAATCCAAATATAAAGGCCTTGGATTGAACTCAAAATGCAATTTTTCAGGAATTACATAGATTTATAAAATTAGAAAAAAAAATATAATTTAGCTTCATTTATATTTATATAAAAAATAAAAGAACAAAATCAAAAATTTTCTTTTAGTAAGTTCGTAAACACAAAAATTATTTATTATTTAATATCTTCTATGTTCTCTAAACGTAATAGAAAAGACAAATAAACAAAATAGAAATGTTCAGTGATGCCAAACCTTCTAAAAAAAAGTTTTATTTACTAAGCTAATGTACTATGCAAAATATTTTCTTTCTACCATTAGTATATGAACCCACCACTAGGCTGCTCACACAAAATTAAAAGGTCCGTTTATTTAACTTTAGATGAAACTTGACTGAACACAAAATTAAAAAAAGTAGCTAAATAATTTCACTTGTAACTAAGATATAAATTAATTATAAATTGTTAACATTATTTCCTAATATGCTAACTAAGTGAATATAAAATGAGAGCACTACTGTAAACACGAAGTTTCCTTTATAGTTTACATTAAGTTTCAATAATCAAACGCAATACATTTGATTAGCAAGTTATTATTTTATTTACGAGCTGTAAATTTGTTTTCTTTAATAAAACATACTTTTAAATTTTGTACGAACTAAAATTGTACTTTTGCAGATTCGAGAATTTGAATTTGGATTCGAGATTCGAATGAATATTTTGAATTAGGATTCGAGTAATATAGAACTTGAAACTTCTCTAGTAATAATACAACTATATTCCACCTATCATGTGCCAGCCATGTCTTGGAGAACAGATATCCTTCTCAAGCTCCTCTAACCCATCATGGTTGTGTTCTCAGAGTGTAGCCATGCACACAACAGGCCATTTAGGAACTGATTACCTCGTGCCTGCCATCGATCCCTGTAATCCTGTAATCACCAGACAACTGAGAAAACTTGAAGGCCTCGGCAAGCTTACATCAGCGGGAGGAGATGGCACCCCCTTTCGTGAATGCTGGACAAACGTTAGGGAGGTTAGGACACAACTTAGGAGTCACTTTTACTCAAAGATCGCTTTAACCTGGCTTATCCTACAGACGATTAAAACTCTCAACATTAGGTGTCAACATGAAAAGGGCTAGGACTATTAGCTCTTTAGGAAGAAAATCTACTGACTGTGCTAAGATTTAAGATTTTTGGCTTTCAATATTTTTAATATTCTAGTTTTGTAATTATCAAAGACTTTTTTTTGCTAAAATTAGTCTAAGAACATATATTTTTAAAACCTAGTCAAAGTTTTCGAAGCTTCACACAATCCCATCTTGATTTAATAACTTAAATCCATAAATACTTTGTAAAAACAATTAATGATGAACACATAAAATCATAATATTTTATTATAGATTTCAAAAATGAAAAATCACCAAACAAATTCAACATCGTTGTTTTAAATCACTGTGTGGCGTTCAGTTTTTATTCTGTCCCAGTAAGTGTTTCTGAACGTGAACCGGCGATGCTCTAATGTAGCGCCATTTGCTTCTGAGAGCGGCCAGTGCAGCAGAGAACGTGGTGAGCGAAGGGGGTACACCCAGGTAAAGGAAGCGCAGCATCGAGACCTCCAGCTTGCACCCAGCTGACAAAAGCTAGTCCACCAATTGATCTATTGTGGGGGCCTTGTCCACGGAAAGGGCCGACCGACTAGATGGGCTGTGGGTAGACAGATGTGCCGACCACGCTGGCCAGTAGACCGCGGTTTAGTAAAAGTGCCCGCACTCTGGGTGTCAGGTCACCCTCAATACTCTGTCAACACAAGATATCACCTCTTTTTATTTTTTTGTTTTATAAGGCATTTTGTTATATTCGGAATAAGGTACAGAGAAGGTGAAAAGAAGAACACAGTTCACACTTTAAATTGCTGCCACTGGGCAAAGAGTTAATGGCTGCCTATTGAAGAAAATTGATTGTTATAATATCTGAACGCATTAGAAGAGGATGTCTAATGCGCAAAAGAACTTCCTAAAAGAAGAAATCAAAATACACTAAATGCAGAAAAAGGAAATAGTTAAAGAATGATAGGACATCTAGATAGGAACATGCAAAAGGAAAGAATAACATGTAGGACTAATACAGGAAATGGACATTGGATGCATATATATATATATAATATATCTCTTTAAGGGAAAAGCCATCATGTGTTTGTTCCATAATATTATTAATCATTATCACTATTATTATTATTAAATTATCATCATCATCTTATCATATTATCATTATTATTATTATTATTGGCAACTTTAATAAAATGTCATCTAAGGAAATGCAAACATTTTAATTCCTTGTATAGTGACAGCAATTTAAAGAAGGGATGATATTTAGGTCTCTGCGAGCACTCAGATTCCGAGCTTCGAGCTGAGGTCGTCCTTTAGGCTCTAGATCAATTTTTAAAACGCAAGAGTAAGCAGAAACTATTTAATTAAGATAATATCGGCATTTCCAATTATAAATTATTCGATTACTTAACAGAATGTTAAAAATTAATATCAATTATCACATTAATAACGTAATAGAGCTATGAAAACCATTTTCGACCGGAAAATGTATTCAATATTGTCATCCATTTTGAATTATACTTGATTTAAGTTGTTTACTTGTATTGCCATGACAAAGCAATGAAAATAAACATAGCTAAGTAGATGACTAAATAATTGAATGATTTTTTTTACTATTTTTATCTGGTCCTTTTCTAAAATAATAAAAAGTTATGTTAAATTAAAAATGTAATAACTAAAATATGATATTCTATTAAATGTTTTCAAACTTAAGCTATTTAAAACTCGTATTAATTAATACATTTAGCTACAAAACCAACACTAAGTTTCGTTACTATTTAGTTATAGAATTATTTTGGTTAACCTGTTTAAAGTCAATGTTGATCTTATTTATTTCAATACCTATGTTTGTACATTGTTTTATTGTTAGATCAGTACCATTAGTCTCTACTTCATGTTTCAGTCCTCTATGCTATCTCTTTGGATAGTTCTCCTTTATCTAGGTTCTCTATGCCTCTAAATTAGTTAGTTTTTGTTTGTTTTGTGATTTGATTGCTTTTTGTTGAGGTTTAGACTGTTTTTTGGTCTGTTCTTATATTTTCTTGACTCCTTCCACCTTCATTAACCTTTCCTCACTCTTGGAGACAACAAGAACATACCTGGACCCCTCTAGATCTATTGTTTTCCCGCCAAGTGTAGCTGGCGCGGTTTTACGTTCTGCCGATTTAGTGAGTCGTGCGCTGAGACTTGATAGACCCATAAGTGATGGTTATAGGTTCCGTGAACTTTCACCTGGAAGCGGTCCAATCTCAATTTTTCGTGTGTGTGTGTTAATGAAATTGACTGCTCCAAGACAATACCAATCAGACAACATAAAGTGAAGGTGAGTTGCCTCTACCCATTCCCATTCCACCATACAGTCCATTTGTCCGTGTTCGTAACATTCATCCTCGATAGGTTTTTAGTTTTCAGTTCTTGTGATTTACGCTACATAATTTTGGTCCATCCAGGCCAAGGGTACGTGTTTCAGTGTTCCTTGCTGTTTCTGTGTGTTAGGGTGGATAGAGACACTTATTTGTTTTGTGTGTTTATTTCTTGTAACCTTTGTCACGTCATATTTCGGCCATGCTGGGTCAGTTGGATTAGTGACGTCATCACCTCGATATATCGTTTGAGTTACCGATCAGTCGCTGCCATATCGATTGTGCATCGTATCTAATAGTGATCGAGTGTCGTCAGATCAATATTGTTCGAGACTCGGGAAGTAATCGATGGTCGTGTTTTGACTGTTTGTTTATGTTTGAGCTAGTCTTGTTTGCTTACGTTTGTATGTTTAGCTCCCGTTTGTTACATTCATCTTGTGTTAATTTGCTATCATCATGTCTTATTCACAGCTCGAAGCTAGGTTTAAGGTAATAACTGGTCGGGTTAACAGACTTTACAAGCTGTCAGAACGAGTTGAAAATGACATTACCATAGTAGAGCTATTTAAGGCACATTGTTCAGACGTGGAACATTTAAGGAGAGATTTTGAAGAAACTCACGTTGAGTTAGGAGTCGTGGCAAGCAAATCTAAGAGGTACTTCGATGTTGAAGCACATGACAAGCTGATTGGACATTACCTACTACCAGTTTAAGGAGATTTATGCACGTATTACTAAGCCTTCATCCAGGTCGGGAAACGATAATGGATCTCAGGCATTGTCGGCAAAATTGCCTAAGTTTCAACTGCCCACATTTAGTGGTTTAAACACTGAGTGGACATGTTCATGACTTGTACGTCTCTCTCATTCATACAAACAAAACCTTAACACCAGTGGAAAGGTTTCAATATCTTTTGACGACATTATCTGATGAGCCACTAAGTTTATTAAAATCGTTACCGGTGTCAGAGGATAACTACCCGTTAGCCTGGGTGACTCTTACAGAATGTTACCAAGATGTGAGGTCAATAGCTACTACACATTTAGAGAAGATAATGCGTTTCTCGGGTCTAACCTCAAGGTCACCACGGAACTTAAGCGCGTTAGTGGACACATTCAAGGAGAACTTGGGTACACTAAATGTGTTAAAGTTTACAGTTAGTGAGTGGAGTTTTATATTATTAAACTTGACACTGAACAAGTTAGATAGAGAAACACGACTGATGTTTGAACTGGCGCACACGGCTACCAAATTACCAAGTTTTGATCAACTTTTGGAATTTCTTGAAAATAAATGCAAAGTACTGTCATCTGCAAATCAAGGTCTAACACTGTCAACTAGCGTGAGTACTAGACATATAAAAACTAACAAGAGGATGGAAGGACCACTGAAGTCACCTGTTAGAGTGAGAAGATAATTTTATGTTAACTCAAATCAAGGTCACTGCACTGTGTGTCAAGTTAGCCACAGTATTTATAAGTGTCTAATGTTCACGAGCAAGGCACCGATACAACGCCGGGATTGGGTAAAGTCAAATAATTTGTGTTTTAATTGAGGGGCCTAAAAGGAAAGGGATACAAGTGGTATTTTTGTGAAAAATGTGCATAAATCCAAACTAGATACACCAAAATAGATAATGGCAAAGGGATACAATAAAATTCCCACTCAGTGCTGCTCTCTGGTGACTTCAAATTATACTGTTTGCAGAAACCTTCATCTGCTTACAAGCAAAAGGGTATAAGCTCACTTGTATCTCTTTGCCATTAATACTCTTATCTATCGTCAAAAAAATTGCCACCCTCTCAGATTGATTTTGTCAAAAATCATACCAAGTCATTCCCAAAATTTAATTCTCACTACTCTAGGAAAAATAATCCTAATAGACAGTACTTGGATTCTTCACTTAGTGTCAACAAAATGTTTGAGCTATATTTAGAGACGTGTCAAACTGAAGGAAAATTACCAGTGAAACTTCATTCTTATAGGATGATTTTCAATACTTGCTTTAATCTAAGCTTCCACAAACCTTACAGCGATACATGTACCACATGTGATACATTTAACAACACAATCAAAAATGCAACTGAGGAAGAAGATAGAAAAGAAAGTGCCACGTTAAAAGAACTTCACTTACGTAAGGCTGACTCAGCAAGAACAGCCAAGAAAAATGCCAGAGAGTTAGCAAGCAAGTCACCAAGTCGTGTTGCAAATTTTTTTATTTACAAAAAACACTACCAACACCTCTGTTGACATGCAGTAAAGTGTATTATTTGCGTCAGCTTTGGGTGTATAACTTTGCTGTACATGATCTTGTGACAGGAAAAGCAAATGTGTTAACGTGGTCAGAAACTGAGGGTTCAAGAGGCTCTCAGGAGATAATGTCTTGCCTTCTGAGGTTTATCACAGACCTTTCACCCACAGTTAACCATATAGATGCATTTAGTGACAATGCAGATGGGCAAACCAAGAATAAGAATATTGTCTAATTTTGGTCTTATGTCGTCAGTAATACTCCTGTAGCATCGGTAGATCACCACTCCTTTATGGAATGTGATCAGGATTTTGCTGTTATTGAAAAAGTAAAGAGAAAATGTTCTAATGTTTTTGTTCCTGATGACTGGTGTTCAGTGGTTTCCAAAGCCAGCAGAAAATTCAAAGTACAAAAGATGGAACTCAACGACTTTCGATCAATACAGGAAATGAGGATTCACATGAAAGATAACATAGTTGGTATCCAAAAAATGCGATGGCTGCATTTTGAGAAGCCCACACCATTTTCACTCTTCTACAAAGATACTTTAAATGAAGAAATGCTCTTTGAAGTTCTGGCAGACCACCCACCACTGAGCTAACTTCCCTCTATGAAACTCCACTAAAAATTAAACTACCAAAGTTCAGGAACCTAATGGAACTGCTCCCATTCATTCCTCCAATTCACCACAACATCTACAAGTCACTGCCCCATGAAGTAGAAGGAAGGAAAAGAAAACCTACAGGAGCACAAGACACAACACGACAAGGAAACATGAACAAAAGAGAAGAAGAAATCGAGGACAACGATGATAACATTTTACAATCAGACTATGATGTATAGAAAAAAAAGTCATCCAAAATAGAGGTGTCCCATAATGATTAAACTTAGGGTCCCCATTATTTTATGTTTCGATATGAAAGAAGAGAATAAAATAATTTTCAGGAATTTTGAGAAGACAATTTCTTCCAAAATTATTTTTAGTTGTAGTACTTTTGTAAAACTTATTTTTAGTGCTTAAAATAGTTTTGTATCAATAAAAATGTGATAAAATGAAGTACTTTTATAAATTAACTGTCACAAACCCTTCAGAGCAAAGGGGTACAAGTGTACATTTTGGAGGCAGAAGGGTATAAGTGAAAGCAAGGGTTTAAAGGATTGTATGATATACTTGCATTCAGTTCGCTGCTCAAGTTGGGGTACTGAAGGAGGAAGCTGAGAAGGAGACTAAGCACCTACTCACTGAGTCCGAAGCTAGGAGAGATGCCACGTTGGTTGATATGGCCAACATCAGGGAGGCGGCGTGGAGGGAGGTAGTGAAACTCAGCGAGGTAGCTGGGACTAGGGAAGATGCTTCGCCACCACAGGCCATTTAGTGTCTGATAGATGTTTTCTGTGGACGTCTAGGCTTCCAAATGATGGAAGACTAAGTGCAACGTGCCTCTTCAGGATCCAATAGTTCGAGGCTTCTTTCCTTCACTCTGGCCGTTAAATTAACCTCAGCCACCTAAAGGCGGGTCTCGACCTGTTCCTGAAACGGGAGGTTTTGTTGTTGGACTAGTTAAAGACGTCCTTTAACCATGGATCGCACTTCATCTTGACGATTTTCAAAGGTTTTACGTGTATCATTAATAGAAAACGCGCATCTCTTGGACGGACGTTTTAACCCACCCTTCCCCAGAAGCGTGTTTCGAATGCCACCCTCGCCCTTATGTTGATTCGTCCTCACAATCTCCGACTTTGCCTGCGCTGCTGTTCAAGCCTCCTTATGGTCTGTGTTCAGAGCGGTCATCTCCTCCCGCATACAAATTAATGTTACCGCTAAGCCATGTATATCAAACACTGCTGCTTCTGGCAGCATTTGCAGCGGAACGGCGTCTCCCTCCAGTTACATTATTAAACCTGTTGTTCCGTGACACCAACTCCGGTAACTTTATCTTCCATACCCTGGTTCACACCTTGTGGAGTGGACAATTGCTACAAAGTGGAGCACCAATTTGGGTGGCAGGAGGCAATCCCATTCGTATAATACTAGGTCAAGGTCACTATCAGAAGGTGCGGCCAGGCAGTTAGCAATGGACACTCCACAAGGTGTGAACCAGTGTACGGATGAGAAAATTGCTGGGGGTGGTGTCACGGAACAACAGGTCTTAGTAATGCCACTGAAGGGAAACGCCGTTCCGTGGCAAATGTACCCAGCAGAAGAAGTTTTCAACTTACAAAGCTTAGCAGTAATATTAATTTGTAGGCGGGAGGAGATGACCACACTGCGCACAGCCCAGGAGAAGGCTCGAACAGCATCGCAGGCAGAGCCGGAGAACGCGAGGCAGACGCTCAAGACACGCTTAGGGGCCGTTCAAACGTCATCCAAGAGATGCGCATTTCGATAAATTATACACGTGGATCTTTCGAAAATCGTCTGGATGAAGTGTGATTCAAAGTTAATGGATGTATATCTTTAACTAATCTAACAACTTAATATCGCGTTACAGGAACAGTTAGAGACCCACCCAGATGTGAGTTGGATTAATTTAACGGCCAGAATGGAGGAGAGAATCCTCGAACTAGTGGCTCCTGGAGAAGAACGTTGCATTTAGTTCACTGTTCAAGTTGGGCCACTGAAGGAGGAAGATGAGAATGAGGCTAGGAGCCTATTCACTGAGTCCGAAGTAAGGAGAGACGCTACGTTGGTTGTTACGGTCAACATCCGGGAGGCGGCGTGGCAGGAGGTAGTGAAGCTCAGCGAGGTAGATGGGACTTGGATAGATGCTTCGCCACCACAAGCCATTTAGGGTCTGGTATATGCTCTCGGTGCACGTCTAGGCGTCCAAATGATGCAGACCAAGTACCTCATTTTAACAACCACACGTGAGAGAATCCCGTAGGC
Organism: Timema douglasi; assembly: GCA_901482245.1. Taxonomy (NCBI): domain Eukaryota; kingdom Metazoa; phylum Arthropoda; class Insecta; order Phasmatodea; family Timematidae; genus Timema; species Timema douglasi. The sequence continues at coordinate 20,103 of CABEEJ010006840.1, read as the reverse complement.
CACCTTAAGAGATTATGTAGCTTGTGGGACGGTCAGGATGTTTTTTGGAAAGAAAAGAAGCGTCTCATTGCTGCATCGTTGGAAGACGTGGCGTCATGTTGGTGGTCCAGCGTAGAGGAGGAGGTAGACTCATGGTCCGCATTCGAGTCTTATTCCGGCAGGAGTTCTGGTCACCCGAGTTACAAGGACTTACCCGAGCCACTTTACACGCTATGAAATATAGTGAGGGCGGGAATAAAAGCAGTGAGGCACATTTACTCATTCTGTTAAATAGGAGTAGACATCTGGATGTACCCATGATTGACTTAGAGCTAGTTAAGATGGCCCTTAGACAATTCCCACTTCGGTTTCAGGAACTGTTGAGGGTGGTAAGCTATGGGGCCGGGCCTGATTATCGAAGGTAATTGAGACGTCGGGGCCAAATAAAACAGTTTCGTAGGATGGCGAAGATGCCATCAGGGGAGTAGATGCCTCAAGGATAGAGACCCCAACAACATATCCAACCACCTGAACAAATAAAGGGTCTTTGGCCAGATTTTGAGGGTCCACCTCCACAACAATGGGTTAATCATAGTTTCAGCCAATCCTCTCATCAGGATTTCAAACTGGGAGGCCACCAGCTACGTACCAGAGGGAGCAAGCCAGCCCACAGCCTCGAATATCTGTGCCACAGGTGGGTTATCCTCCTGGACCAATGTGATATCCTTTCTGGGAGCCAGCTCCAGGTTTCCCACCTCACACGGGTGAGGGTCAGTTCTACGTTAAAGTTACCAATTAAGGTGTGTACGTCACTACCGACGCTCATGATCGGGAGGAGACTTTGGACCATGCACCTTGTGGGTTGGCGTCAACTACATGCGGAATAAGCGGAAGAAACAGGGAGAGAGCAAGCCTGTTTCTCCGTACAGCAAGTAGGGAAGAGAAGGCCACATGGAATTGGAATTCTTTCCTATTCACTTCTAGCTTCCGAGTCTAGCTAGCCTTCTATTCGCCACTTGTTGAACGGAGAAAAAAGCCTACTCTCTCCTTGTCCCTTTCACTTCTTCTACTTATTAATGGCGCCACCCCGATGTGCATGGTCCACAGGCTCCTCCCGATCATGTTCGTCGTTAGTGACGTACAATCCTTCTTTGGTAACTTGACCGTAGAACTGACTCTCACCCGTGTGAGGCGGGAACCCTGGAGCTGGCTTCCAGAAAGGTTACCGCACTGGACCAGGAGGATAACCCACCTGTGTCACAGATACTCGAGGCTGTGGGCTGGTTTGCTCCCTCTGATACGCAGTCAGTGGCCTCCCAAGGTTTAAATCCGAACGTGGAGGATTGGCTGAAACCACTGTTACCACATTGTTGTGGAGGTGGACCCCCAACATCTGGTCGCTGCCTCTTTAGTTATCCAGGTGGGTGGATCTGTTGTTGGGGTATTTGTCATTGAGGTGTCTTCTCCTCTGATGGCATCTTAGCCATCCTACGAAGCAGTTTTATGTGGCCCCGACGTCTCAATTCCCTTCGGATATCAGTCCGCCTCCATACCTTACCGCCTACAGCACTTCCTGAACTCGAAGCGGGAATTGTCCTAGGGTCATTTTAATCATCTCTGAGTCAGTCATGAGCAAACCCAGTTGTTTGTTATTATAAACAGAATAATGAAATGTACCTCACAGCTTTTATTCTCAACCTCACAAATTTACATGCTATGTAAAGTGGCTCGATTAAGTACTTGTATCTCGGGCGATCAGAACTCCTGTCGGAACAAAGACTCGAATGTGGACCATTAGTCTACCTCCTCCTCTACGTTGGACCACAAACATGATGCCACCCCTTCCAACGATTAAGCAATGAGACGCTTCTTCTCTCGCCAAGGAACACCCTGACCGTCCCAAAGGCTACTCAACCTCTTAAGGTGCGGCAGAAGGGAGCGTGAGTAATTTTAGTTTTCATAGAACTAAAATATTTTGGCTAGAATAATAAAATATTTTTACAGTAGCAACATAGAATTTATTTTTATGCACATGCTAATATCAACAGATCTTCAATATATGTCAAGGGTGTCCTATATTCAAGATTTGTTGATATTAGCATGTGCAGAAAACTAAACTCTATGTTGTTACTGGAGAAATATTTGATTTATTTTGGCCAAAATATTTCATTTCTATAAAAACTGTAAAAACACTTGCGCTCCTTTCTACCGCACCTTAAGGTGTCTTACGGGTCTCTACCCAGTGTGGCTGTTAAAATGAGACACTTGGTCTGCCATCATTTATAAACTTTGACGTGCACCGATAACCTCTACCAGACCCCAAATGACTTGTGGTGGTGAAGCATCTAGCCTAGTCCCAGCTATCTCGCTGAGCTTTACTAGCTCCTGCTGCACAGCCTTCCGGATGTGGGCCGCATCACCCAACGCAAAGTCTCTCCACATTCGGCCTCAGTGAGTAGGTGCGTAGACTTCTTCTCAGCTTCCTCCTTAAGTACCCCAACATGAGCAGTGAACTGAGAGCAACGTGCTTCCACCAGAGCCACTAGTTCTAGGGTTCTCTCCTACATTCTGGCCATTAAATCAACTACAGTCACCTCAAAGTGGGTCTCGACCTGCTCCTGTACCACAAGGTTTTATTGTTGGATAAGTTCAAGAGGTCCATTAACCGTGGATCGCATTTCATCCAGATAATTTTTGAATGTTTAACGTGTATCATAAATTGAAACGCGCATCTCATAGATGGACGCTTGAACTGCCATCATGCGTGTTTCGAGCGCCGCCGTTGCTTCCTGTTGCTCTGCCTTCGCGATCTTGGACTCTGCCTGCACTGATGTTAGAGCCCCCTCCTTGGCTGTGTGGAGAACGTTCATCTCCTCCCGCTTAAGAGTTAATATTACCGCTAAGCCCTGTAAGTCGAACACTGCCGCTGTTGGCAACATTTGTTCCGGAACACCATCTCCCTTCAGTTGCATTTCTAAGACCTGTAGTTCCGTGACACCACCACCGGCAACTTTCTCATCCGTACCCGGGTTCACACTTTGTGGAGTGTTCATTGCTACCTACCTGGCCGAACCTTCTGATAGTGACCTTGACATAGTATTCTAAGAATGGGATTGCCTCATGCCACCCACTTAGTTCGGTACTCTGTAGTAATGTACACTCCACAAGGTGTGAACGAGGGTATAGATGAGAAAGTTTCTGTGGGTAGTGTCATGGAACAACAGGTCTTAGTAATGCCACTGGAAGGATACGCCGTTCCGGAGCAAATGTCACCAGCAGCAGCAGTTTTTAACTTACAGGGCTTAGCGGTAATATTAACTTGAATGCGGGAGGAGATGACCGCTCAGCGTACAACCTAGAAGGGGCTCGGACAACAGCGCAGGAAGAGTCGGAGATCGCGAAGGCGGTGCAACAGTAAACGAGGGTGGCACTCGAAACACGCTTGGGGGCAGTTTAAGTGTCCATCCAAGAGATGCGCATTTCCTTTAATGATACACGTGGAATTTCCAAAAGCGTCTGGATGAAGTGCGATTCACGGTTAATGGACATTTTGAACTAGGCCAACAACAAAACATCTCGTTCCAGGAGCAGATCGAGACCCACCTGGAGGTGACTGAGGTTAATTTAAAGTCAGAATGGAGGAGAGAGTCCTCAAACTAATGTCTATGTTAGAGGCACGTTGCACTCAGTTCGCTGCTTAAGTTGGGGGTACTGAAGGAGGAAGCTGAAAAGGAGGCTAAGTGCCTATTCAACGATGCCAAAGCTAGGAGAGACACCGCGTTGGTTTAGGCGGCCCACATTAAGAGGCGGCGCAGCAGATGGTAGTGAAGCTCAGTGATGTAGCCGGAACAGGGTTAGATGCTTAAACACCACAGGCCGTCTAGGGTCTTGTAGATGCTCTCGGTGCACATCTAGAATTCCAAATGATGGCAGACCAACTGCGTCATTTTAAATACCACATGGTGGAGAATACCGTAAACCACCTTCAGAGGTTGATTAGCCTGTGGAACCGTCAGTATTTTCCTTGGAGAGGAAAAAAAGCGTCTCTTTGCTGCATCTTTGGAAGTGGTGGCGTATTGCTGGTGGTCAATCGTAGAGGAGGAGGAGGTATACACGTGGTCCAAATTTGAGTCTTTGTTCCGGCAGGAGTTTTGGTGCCCAAGATACAAGGCCTTACCTGAGTCACTGTACACGCCATGAAATATCGTGAGGGCGGGAGTAAAAGCATGGAGGTAACATTTCATAATTCTGTTGGATAAGAGCAGACACCTGGATGTGCCCATGACTTACTCAGAGCTGGTTAACAATTCTCTGGGACAATTCCCGCTTCGAGTTCAGGAAGTGTTGGGGGCGGAGAGGTATGTGTGCGGGACTGATTTCCGAAGGGGTTTGAGACGACTGGAACTCATATAACAGCTTCGTGGGATGGGAAATATTCCATCAGGGGAGAAGACACCTCAAGGAAAAAGACCCCAACAACAGATCCACCCACCTGGATAACTAAAGGGGCAGCAACCAGATTTTGGGGGTCCACCTCCACAACAATGTGGTAACAATGGTTTCAGCCAATCCTCCACGTTAGGATTTCAACCTTAGAAGACCACCACCTGCGTACCAGAGGAAGCAAGCCAGCCCACAGCCTCGGGTATCTGTGACACATATGGGTTATACTCCTGGACCAGTGTGGTACCCTTTCTGGGAGCGAGCTCAAGGGTTAGCACCTCACACGGGTGAGGGTCAGTTCTACGGTCAAGTTACCAATGATGGAATGTACGTCAATAACGACGCACATTATTGGGAGGAGCCTGTGGACCATGCGCCTGGGGTTGGCGCCAATAACAAGCGGAAGAACTGGAAGAGAGAAGGAAGGAGTAGGCCTGTTTCTCCGTACAACAAGTGGGGAAGAGAAGGCCAGCTGGTCTAGGAAGCTAGAAGAGAAGAGGAAATTAGGTGGACCAAAACACCTCCACGACAATATTCGAAAGACTGGTGAATAAAGAGGGAATCATCTAGAAAATTTGAACAAAAGTGAAAGACAATGTGTCTAAAGAGGAAAACTTGTCCAGCCTCAATACTCGAGTTCGCCTGTGTTAATGCTCCTTGTGTGTGGATCAGGGAAACCTCATGTTTCTTAGTCTTTAGAGAACGAGGGATAAGGAGAAGTGCCACAGGTTGAACTGACCACTGAACTAACGGGATGGAAGGTAATCTCTACTCAGTTTTTTTCAACCAGGCCACGGGACTCTTTGGTTTTGAGGAATTACACCAACTGTTCCATCAGGAACAAAGGCATTGCTTCTGGAAACTAACTCTTTAATACTTTTTTGGCTAGAGCCGTTTGAATATCAGACAATTCTAATATATGGACTATAAGCCTATACAAAATAAATACTGTAAGCCGATCAAAAGGAAATTCTAATTTGTTTTTTTTAAATAATTTATATTTTTTTATGTATTTAACTGTTCATTATTTATGACTGTGGTATTTCATAAGAGGGTATATTTGTGAAGTCTTGTTTATGACCACCTCTACTAAAGATGGCAATATAAATTCATTGTTCTATTTAACAGTTGAATGTGCCTTGTTATTTATAGTTTAGAAAATGTTACTGTCAAGGCAGATATTTCAGAATTGACAGAAAACCCCTCCTTTCGGCCGTGGCGTATTCACGTACCCAGAAGCCCGAGAGTAAACCCGGATGTTTCTTAACTTAACAGGGATTCACCAGTCCCCCGATTATTGTGTTGGAGGTGTTTTTATCCGCCTTCTTTTCTCTTCTGTCTTCTGAGTCCAGCTGGCCTTCTCTTCTCCACTTGTTGTACAGAGAAACAGGCCTACTCCCTCCTTGTCTCTTCAATTTATTCCTCTTGTTATTGGCGCAGCCCCCAAGTGCATGGTCCACAGACTTCTCCCGATCATAAGCGTCGTTGGTGACGTACACTCCTTCATTGGTAGCTTGACCGTAGAACTGACCCTCATCCGTGTGAGGCGGGAACCCTGGAGCTGGCTCCCAGAAAGGGTACCACACTGGCCCAGGAGGATGAACCATCTCTGTCACAGATACTCGAAGCGGTGGGCTGGATTGCTTCCTCTAGTACGCAGGCGTTGGCCTCCCAAGGTTGAAATCCTGACGGGGAGGATTGGCTGAAGTACGCTTACCACATTGGTGTTGAGGTGGACCCTTAATTTCTGACCACTGCCCCTTTAGTTGTCCAGGTGGTTGGATCTGTTGTTGCGGTATGTGTCCTTGAGGTCTCTTCTCTAATGATCGTATCTTGGCCATCCTAAGAAGCTGTTCTATGTGGTTCAATCGTGGCATTTACATTCAGAAATCACTTCCTGAACTCGATGTAGGTATTGTCCAGGGCATTGTTAACCAGCTCTGAAATAGTCATGGGCACATCCAGGTGACTGCTCCTATCTAACAGAATGAGTAAATGTGCCTCCATGTTTTTATTAGCACCCTCATGATATTTCATGGCATATAAATGGCTCGGGTAAGTCCTTGTAACTCGGGCGACCAGAACTCCTGCTGGAACAAAGACTCGAATGCTCATAACGAGTCTACCTCCTCCCCTACGCTGGACCATTAGGATGACGCCACACCTTCAATCGACGCAGCAATCAGACGCTTCTTCTGTTTCCAAAGAACATACTGACCATCCCACATGCTACTTAACCTCTTAGGTGGCTTACGGGATTCTCTCCCCTGTGGTTATTAAAACGAGGCACTTGGTCTGCCATAATTTGGAAGCCTGGACGTCCACCGAGAGCATCTACCACACCCTTAAATGGATTGTGGTTGCGAAGCATCTAGCCTAGTCCCAGCTATCTCGCTGAGCTTCACTACCTCCTGCCACGCGCCCTTCCGGATGTTGGCTGAATCATCTGACGTGGCGTCTATCCTAGCTTCGGACTCAGTGAGTAGGCGCTTAGCATCTTTCTCAGTTTCCTCCTTCAGTACCCCAACTTGAACGAACTGAGTGCAACGTTCTTTCATTGAGCAACTAGTTCGAGGACTCTTTCCTCCATTCTGGCCGTTAAATTAACCTTAGTCACCTCAAGGCAGGTCTCGACCTGCTCCTGGAATGCGAGGTTTTGGGTTTGGACTATTTCAAGACGTCCATTAACTTTGGATCGCACTTCGTCCATACGATATCCGAAAGTTTCACGTGTATCATAAATGGAAACGCGCATCTCTTGGACGGACTATTAAACTGCACCCAACGTGTTTCGAGCGCCGTCCTCGATATCTCCGACTCTGCCTGCGCTGATGTTCGATTTCCTTCTGGGCTGTGCGAAAAGCGTTCATTTCCTTTCGCATACAAGTTAATATTACCGCTACGCCCTGTAAGTCGAACACGGCTGCTGGCAATATTTGCTGCGGAACGGCGTCTCCCTTCAGTGGCATTACTAAGACCAGTTGTTCCGTGACACCACCACCAGCAACTTTCTTATCCGTAACCTGGTTCACACCTTGTGGAGTGTCCATTGCTACCTGCCTGGCCGCACCTTCTGATAGTGACCTTGATCTAATATTGTACGAATGGGATTTACTCCTGGCGATCATATTGTTGGGCCACTCTGTAGCAATGGCCACTCCACAAGGTGTAAACCAGGGCACGGATGAGAAAGTTGCTGGTGGTTGTGTCAAGGAACAAAAGGTCTTAATAAGGCCACTGGAGGGAGATGCCGTTCCGCAGCAGTTCTCGTCTTACATGGCTTAGTGGTAATATTAACATTTAAGCGGGAGGAGATGACCGCTCTGGGCACAGCTCAGGAAGGGGCTCGAATAGCAGCGCAGGCAGAGTTGGAGATTGCGAAGGTGGAGCAACAGGATGCGAGGCAGCGCTCGGGACACGATTGGGGGCAGTTAAAACGTCCGTCGAAGAGATGCGCGTTTCAATTAATGACACACGTGAAACTTTCAAAAATCATCTGGATGAAGGGCGATCCACGGTTAATGGAATTCTTGAACTAGTCCAACAACAAAACCTCGCGTTCCAGGAGCAGGTCGAGAACAGCCTGGCGACTGCTGAGTTTAATTTAACGGCCAGAATTGAGGAGAGGGTTCTCGAACTAATGGCTCCGGTGGAGAACGTTTCACTCAATTCTCTGCTCAAATTGGGGTACTGAAGGAGGAAGCTGAGATGGAGGCTAAGTGAATATCCACTGAGGTTGAAGCTAGCATAGATGCAGCGTTGGTTTAGGTGGCCCACATCCGGGAAGTGGCGCGGAAAGCGGTAGTGAATCTCAGCAAGGTAGCTGGGCTGAGGCTAGATGCTTCACCACCACAGTCCATTTAGGGTCTGTTAGATGCTTTTGGTGCACATCTAGGTTTCCAAATGATGGCAGATCAACTGCGTCATTTATAATACCACACGGGGGGAAATCCCGTAAACACCTTAAGATGTTGTAGTAGCCTGTGGGATGGTCAGGATGTTCTTTGGAGAGAGAAGAAGCGTCTTATTGCTGCATCGTTGGAAGGGGTGGCGTCATGCTGGTGGTCCAGTGTAGAGGAGGAGGTAGACTCGTGGTCCGCATGTGAGTCTTTGTTCCGGCAGGAGTTCTGGTTGCCAGAGATACAAGGACTACCTGAACCACTTTACACGCCATGTAATATCGTAAGGGCAGGAATAAAAGCACGGAAGCACATTTCCTCTTTCTGTTAGATAGGATCCTTCACCTGGATGTGCCCAAGACTCACTCAGAGCTGGTTAACATGGCTCTGGGACCATTCCCGCTTTGAGTTCAGGAAGTGTTAGAGTGAAAAGTAAGGGGGTGGGGCTGATTTCCAAAGCTAATTGAGACGTCTGGACCACATAGAACATCTTGGTAGGATGACAATGGCCAAGATGCCAACAGGGGAGAAGACTCCTCCAGGACACAGACCGCAACAACAGATACAGCCACCTTGACATATTAAGGGGTAGCGGCCAGATTTTGGGGGTCCACCTCCACAACAATGTGGTAAACGTGGTTTCAGCCCATTTTCCCCATCAGGATTTCAACCTGGGAGGCTACCACCTGCGGTCCAGAGGGAGCAAACCAGCACACAGCTTCGAGTATCTGTGACACAGATGGGTTATCCTCCTGGACCAGTGTGGTACCCTTTCTGGGATCCAGCTATAGGGCTCCCGCCTCCCACGGATGAGTGTCAGTTCTACGGTCAAGTTACCAATGAAGGAATGTACGTCACTAACGACGCTCATGATCGAGAGGAGCCTGTGGACCATGCACCTAGGGGTGGCACCAATAACAAGCGGAAAAATCAAGGAGGGAGTATGTCTGTTTCTCCGTACAACAACTGGGGTAGAGAAGGCCAGCTGGAATCTGAAGCTAGAAGAGAAGAAGAAAGAAGGCGGAGAAAAACACCTCCGCGACAATATTCGGCAGACTGGTGAACAGATAGAAAGAGCTCTAGAAAGTTCGAACAAACGTGAAAGACAATGTGTCCAAAGATGAAAATTTGTCCAGCCTCAATTCTCGAGTTCGCCTGTTTTAGTGCTCCAGTGAGTGTAGATGAGGGAAACCTCATATTTATTGTCCCTAGAGAACGAGGGATTAGAAGAAGTGCCACGTATCGAACTAACCACTGAACTAACGGATGGAAGGTAATCTCTACTAAGATTTTTCTTCAACTAGGCCACAGGCCTCTTTGGTTTTGAAGTAGTTCTCTACCTGCCACACCAGGAACACAAGCACTATGTCTGGAAACTAACTCTTTATTACTTTGAAGGCTATAGCCGTTTGAATATCAGACACTGCTAACATATAACTATGAACCTATACACAGTAAATACTGTAAGCCCGATCAAAAGGACATTTTAGAGAGTGTTTTGTTTTTTCATTATTTTTTTAAATGTGTTATTAAACGTTCATTATTTATGAATTTGTTAGTTCTTAAGAGGGTATATTTGTTTAGTGTAGTTTATGGCCACCTTTAATAAAAATGACAATATAAATTCATTGGTCTATTTAAGAGTTGAGTGTACCTTGTTTTTCATAGTTTTGAAAATGTTACTGTCAAGGCAGATGTCTCAGAATTGACTGAAAACCCCTTCTTTCAGCCGTGGCGAGATCAGGTACCCAGAGGCCCGAGAATAAACCCGGATGTATCTTCAATTTCGCCAGCCGGGCAGGCTTATAATCATTGTGTAAGAACAGAGATGCGAAACCTTTTGAATGGTGTGTGGCGGAGAGCGGGAGACGACCCTTACAACCTGTTTATAAACATAAACGAAGAAGAAGAAGAACCTCAATAAATGATCCAACCAATCAAGAAAAGGAGAGCCCTGCTCAATATAGACTCTGCACTGGAAGATGAAATCTGTGAGGTGAGATACCTAGATGAGCCAGAACAAGTATCACCCTTCCCCAACATAGGTTATGAACACTAGAACATCATGCTAGAAGACGACTTTCCGTTTTGGTGAATTGTAGACTGCACGTACCAGACCCCCGCGGTTCAAGAACTACAACCAGGGCTGTGGAACAACCGCATCAGAAACAAAAACCTTGACAATGGAGTCCACCTTGCATGCCAGTAAGGTGCCCCACACACCTTCACAAGGACTTGGGATAGCCCGGAGATGGATGCCGTCATCAAGGATTGGATCGAAAACAGGTTACTAATACTGGACACGGGAGTACTGGACGGCTTCCACGTTCTTATTACACAATACAAACGAATGGGGTAGAATCATATAAGATATCTGCACTTGGACCCACACACCAATGTTAACAATACTGTCTGCAGGAAAGTATCTTACTAAAATGCCACATAAGGTATACCTTCTGAAGATTTATCTACAATCGCAATTTATGAAGTTCTCATCAGGTGAGAATCCGGAAGAACACTAGGCATCAACTACTGGGGCACAAAATACGCCACTAGAAGACTACCAATGGGGAATTCCTTATCACAATCCAATCTCCAACGGACATCTACAGAAGCAGTATAGGAAATAAAAGAGGTATTAACATCCACCAGAGGAATCGTCTATCTGGTCAATTTACTCTTCTATAGCCTTGAGTATGACGCTTCAAAAGGTACACTAAGTCCTAACTTTCAATCAAAGCACTTGGTTGAAGCCATATATTGATTTTAATACTTCCCTAAGAAAAAATGCCGTAAATAGATTTGAAAAGGTTTTTTTATTTCTCGTGAACGATGCAGTATTTGGGAAGGCGATGGAGAATCAAATACATCGTGTATATGTTCTATTACTAAATAATGAAAAAAGGCTGACGAAGCGTATTGTTTCACCAGCATTTATTGCTTATACGATCTTCACGGAAGAGTTAGTTGGTGTTCACATGAGAAAAATAAGCCTACTTTTGAATAAGCCTTTCTATGCAGACTTTGCAATTTTAGATATAAGCAAGTGTATAATGTATAACTTTCATTATAATTACGGTAAAAGGAAATATGAACAAAATACTATACTCTTATTCACATACAGTTTTCCTCTGCTACTAACTGAAAACATAAAATGTGTGTGGAAATGTTTGATAATATATACCGTTTCGACACTTCAGACTATCAAGAAACACATTTTTTACACAGTGCGTGCATTAAGAAGGCGAAATGAAGGATGAAATGAATGGAGAGTGTATTTGCGAGTTTGTAGGATTCCGACCAACGCTTTAGTACATTAAAAAGGAGACTCTTGAGAAGAAAAAAGTAATTAAATGTGTGTCAAAAACAGCTTTCAAAAAGAAAATTAAACATGACCACTATAAAAAATGTTTAAAGCAGGGGATCTTAAAATACGCCAATATGTCCATTATAAAAAGTGAGAAACATCAATTGTACAGTATCTCCTTGAATAAAAGTACACTTTCACCCGGAGAAAAAAACGCTATATTTTAGATAATGGATGTTACACTCTTGCATATGGTCGCTACAAAATAGGACAAATTTTTTCACCAATGGAAACATAAAAAAAAACTTTGTTTTTTACGTAATTACATTGAAACGGAAGTTTGTGTATTAACTTTTGATGTAAATATTTGTATTACTTTAAAAGCTAGAGCGCTTGTGAATAGCGTAACCTGATTTCATCAGGTGAAACATCACGGCTTGATCTAAATTAAATAGTTTAGTCAAAATTAGTTATAGGGGGGAGGTGATATTACTCACTTCCTCGCAGTGACTCCTGAGAAATGTTTTAATAAACGACTAAGTGAGCAAGACACAATACGTAGTAATATTATAATAAAATGTTAGGGATTTATAAAAGTTTTATCAAATGAATGATGTAACTATTTTCTAAAGTCCTGTATTGCCCCCCCCCCCTTTTTGCACTACTCCCCACCAAATATTTTTTCCTGATCCGCCACTGATCAATGCTATTCTTATGAGTAAAATAGCCCAATGACTCTATGATATAGGAAGGTTCAATAAGGGATAGAGTAACCCAACTTTGCAGTAAGGAGGATCAATGCTAAAACTCGAAAAATAAAGTTTAACCCCCAAAATAACATTTCCCGGTTCGCCACTGACTCATTTTGAGACGTCTCAATACTATCCGTATTGGTGAAAGTTATGACCTCAATAGTAAGGAAAGCCCAAGACAAAACTTGATATAATTAATGTCAACCACCCAAAATAATATTTCCTGATGCACCACTGATCAATGCTATTTTTAAGGGAGAGAGTGACCCATTTTCCCCGTGAAAACGAACGTGAGAGAAAGTGACCAAACTCCGCAGTGAGTAGAATCAATAATATACCCCGAAAGAATTATCAACCCCCAAAATAATATTTTACGATCCGCCACTGACTCGTTTTGACAATTCTTAGTATTATTCGCATAGGAGAAAATAACCCAATAGTAAGGAGGGTGCAAAATAAAACTTGAAAGACATGTCAAACACCCAATATAATATTTCGTGACCCGCCACTGATCAATGCTATTATTATGGGAGAAAGTAGGCCACCTCCCCGGTTAAGAGAAACAATGTGGGAGAAAGTGACCCAACTTCGTAATGTGGAAGATCAACGCTATTCTTATGGGAGAAATTGATCTACCTCATTCAAGGAGTTGGGTCAATGTTAACCTTATGGGATAAAGTGGGCCGAAACACTCATTTCAACCACTACTAGTGTGTGTGGAGCCAACATGACCACTTAACAGACATAAGCTAGAGGGATTATAGAGTTCTCTCTCTAGATTATTGTTTGCTTAGTGGCATCATGGCTCTATACACATTATTCCAGTCAGCACAACGCTTACCTCTACAGCTCACTTGTGTTGGTTCAGTTGGAGCGATCTCTTCAACTCATTTTCTGCTCGATGACATGCTGGCTCTACTCACACATTACTCCTGTTATTTTATAGCGGATTGATATAATTCATTCTTGTTAGGTTGGTTGAAGTAATCACTCTAGTTCTTCTTGGTGACATTGTGGCACTAAACACAAACTACTCCTGTCAGCTCAATTCAGAACAGTACTTCTCGTGTGTGTTAGTAAGTTGGAGCTATCAGTCTATCTGGTTGGTTTGGTCAAATATTGGTTCTGAAGGTAAAGCTCATTAAATTATTGTCTTGTTAGGGTTCATATTGTAAGGTGATTTAAAAAAAATTGTTATAAAATATTAAAGATGGATAATTTTAACTAAAAATTTTGAGATATATTTTTTGAATTCTAGTGAAGATTCTGAAACAAACCCACTACACTTTTAAGGAATCTTACTAAAAATTTTAATACAAATAATTTGTACTAGGCCTATAACATTAATTTGGAATTTTGCTTACTTCTTCTGTTCGACTCTAAATTATGTATGATTTAAAAAAATGTATTGGCCACTTAATTTTGTTACTACTTTAATTTTGTCTGTTCAGGACTGCAGTATGGCTATCATTGGTGAGCTTTTCGACCATAACCCACAGTTGAGTTGTGATTCTATCTTCTTGACAAGAGTCTAGAGATGTTTGAGATGCAGTACGCTGTAACAGATAATTCACAGGATTATTTAATAAAGATGTGGTCCATTTTCAATTTGAGAATTTGGTGGTTTTCTTCTTAGAATAATCTGTGTATGTTAGAAAAGCAATCAAACTTTTGGATTTTCGTAAATAAAAACGGTCAATATCCTGAGAAACCAATAATAGAGATTTTTTTACTATGACAATCAATTTATAAATGTATTTGTCTGTTTGATCTAAATTAATACTTTTTGCACACATTCCAATTTTTTGTGTATATTTCATATTCTTCATTATTTTAGAGAAGATAATTGGATTTTACTGCCCAGCATTGGAGAATTGCAAATTTGTGGGAGTTTACCTCGGGGTCTTTCTCAATAGCTCCCCAAGGTTTTTTTATTTTTTATTCTAAGTCTTTGAAAAGCTTTTCTCACCAATTCGATTCGAGGTGTCTTCCAATATTTGTTTTGACTGGGTGGCAGTGGCAGTGGCACTGGCAGAGAGGTCGATACTAAGGGGGATTTGGTTCGTCAACATTTAAATTTTCTTCACTGCTTGAAAGTTTCAATTTGCCATAATGATTTAAATTTGACTGACAAAGAAATATTTTAAAATCATTTTAAACACTTGGATCTGCGGAATTTAAAACAGAATCACTGAAACACCGTCTCAAATGGTGAAATTTAGGTCTGTATGCCATTTTGTAATTATTTATAGTAAAAATGTTAGTAACATTTGCAAGTTGGTTCCTTCATGTCAGAATAATGGTCGTTCAGTGGTTTTAGTTTAGTTGCTAGCCAATAATATTACTCTTACATTCATTATTAAACCTCAACAATAAAGAGTAAACAACACAATGAGTTTGTATTGTTTCCAAATACATTATTATTATTAATAATAATATTTAGCACCGCGTCTTACTACCCGTTCGGGTTAGACGCTTTTAAGTACTAATTACTCTAATGGATTAGGAATTGGGAAGGTTGAATTAGAGGAAGAGAACCCGCATTTGCGTGGAGGGAGAGTGGAAAGCCATGTAGGAAAAACCACCCCCAGGTCATCCGACCGAGATTCGAACCTCGATCTCCCCGTCCTCAGCTGTCGAGCTCAACATGACTAGCGCGTTGGCCAACTACGCCACCGAGGCGGGTTTCTTGCAATCAGTAGGAAGAGAAGTGGAACCATATCTTACAATATTTCAAAATGACAATCCAATATTGCCCTTTGTACATGCTGAACTTTATTCGATGGCACGTAGCATTGCTTACATTAAATACATTAAAACATACCTAGTTTATTATGTGATAATTTTCAGAATATGATATCTAGATGGAGAATTCCTCACTAAAAGGCATAATAATAGCTTCAGCTATTTGATTCTTAATATCAAATGGGTTCAGACGTCCTATTATGTCGACAACAAAGTGAATCAGGTCAGTCAGGAACAGTTGACTTAGATGATGAAATCTTTCAAGAAGACGGACCAAAAGGCTCCGAGACAAGTCATAACACGAACATCATAATGGCACAACCAATATATTCTAGTTGTGAATCAAGTACCAAGGGAACAGCATAAATTATATCAATGCCTGAAGTCAGACGAACTTTAGCCTGTCCTGTTGTCACCAAAAACTCTATCCATGATGGCGTACACATTGAGCCAAACCAAAGATATTGGAATCCGGTGAAAAAGCAGCAATAGTACATTGAGTGATTGCTCACCTCTTTGTGCATTTGATTTAAGTAAAAATACATATACCATCATATATACTGGTTACCATTGCAACCCTCTAAGCGTCATTGACAAGTGAGAAACATATAATATCAAAACTTTCTTACAGATACTAAGCAAAGAAGTTGTCAAAGATGTGTTGGATTGGTATCAACGAGTTACGGAACACAAAAACATGCAATTAATTAAGCTTGTTGGTGATCAAGAAGTATATATATTGAAGAAAATCTATGCGAGGATCAGGAAAGGTAGTCTCTCGTAAAGGGCGTGTTATGTGGATTTCACACAGAGATGTCATACCTTAATACTTTAGGAAAGAGATTGATAGGAAGTGGTATCGAGGAGCTAGCTGTTGCTAAAGGTGTTGTTGCTGCAGGTATTATAAATTCAAGCATTACCTGAAAAACACTACAACAAGGCAGTGTGTCTGCACAAAATAATAGCAGAAGCTTTATTACACATGCTGATTTAAAGATGTATTGAAAATCACCCACACCTACATAATGGTTTAGAACATGTGGTATACATCACAGAAGAACAATAAAGTGAAGAATTTGTTATATCAGATTAATTTAACAAATTCGTGCATATGAAGTTTCAATATATCTTAGAGTTTTAATCAGATATTGCTAAATTTTGGCTCACTTACATCATTGATGTGGAAGTCCTGTTTCAGCACTACTACTATCTGAGGAGTAGAGTAAGTTTTGAAGAATACTTAGATAGTTGTCACAGAATGCTTCCTCTACTAGCGGCGTATGGCACTTTACATTATATACGCTACCTTTTTCTTTAATACTGGCGAATGTACACGTAGACAGAGGGAGAGGAGATACAAATGGTGTCAATATAATCATTCTCTTATGGATTAAATAGAAAAGTTACATTATTAGTTAGTTACGGTTGTAGTCGCATCTAAATGTCATGTTCCAAAATTTATTGAAAAATGACACCTGTACACGGGAATCAAACCTGGGATGTTTGCTTAGTATGCCAATGCTATGACCACTGAGCTGTCCAGGAATTGTTCCATACCCAGGGCCATTCTTCACTCGTATTTTAAGGCAGAGTCTGAGACGGACATGTTGAAGTCATCGACTACAAATGTGTGATCAATTGGAGTAAAGAGCTATCAGATAGATAATGCAGCCACCATTGACTGGGTAGTTGGCTTAGAGCTACTGAGTCAATGATGGCTGCGTCATCTCTTAGCTCGACATTCATAATGATTTTGGTCCTGGGAAAATCGTAATTTACGAATCATTAAGACCATCTCGGCATTGGCAATAGATCAAGCCCATGAACAAAACACTGCCACAGTGAAAGGTTCAGGTGGTGCGATTGGACTTACCCAAGATTCTGGTTCACTTCGTCCCTGGATGATGGCAGGACCAGATATTTATAGATTGCTGACAGATACACATAATCAACAGTACTTAGCATATCAGAGAAAATTTCGTGAGAAATGTATTTCCCTTAAGGAGAGCTTCTTGAATCTTGATAATCCCTTTTCCGAACAAAGTATAGAACTCTTATCTCTTGATAACTGTGCTAATGCACCTAAAGAAGTAGTGTAAGTTTTGCATGAAGCAGAAAAATCGGGAAAAGAAATGTACAAAGGTTTTGTTGATGAAAGAATCATTAAGAAATCTAATTCATAATCCTAAACGCTAAACCAACACAAATTTCTTCTCTCTGATGGCAATTACATCCTCACATAAAACTAACATGAAGTCTCTAGCAGGGTGTCTACTCAGTTAAAGGAACATAAATTCGTGACATTTTGGTGACCTTTTTGGACCACAAAATCCCTTCGGGGGCGTATAGCCCAAACGAGCAGTAAGACGTGGTCAAAAAAAAATCCTTCGGTAAACGGTCGAACATTATATTGTACATCGGGCCTAGATATTGAAAAATAGCAAGCACAAGTAATAACTATTACTATAACCATACAAACAAGAAAACTTATAATTAATTATGTTTGAAGCTCACAGAAGCTGAAGTCTCTCAACCAATATAAAAATAAAATATTGTTCAAATTTGTCACCTAATATTTTGTTTACACACAAAATCACAACATACAGAATTTACATCTGCCTCAGTCGTTTCTTCTCCAAGTCGATTTCAATTTAAAGTGCTGAAGCCTCTTCTTCAGCCTGTTGGAGAAGTTTTCTTTTCTTTGTATCGAGTTTATTTAGTTTACAATGTTGTTTTTGATTTATTAGCTTCTTCACTTTCTTTCTTCTTCATTTCTTCAATTGCTTCCCTCCTTTTGGAACTTGCTCGTCTAGCTGAATGCAGCACTCCACTTGTAAATTCCACATTCTTTATGCCACCTACCGACTGAACAACGGAATATATGCTGTGTTGGGAGATTAGAAAATGCTCTTTCATATTTTCAACCAAACACTTCTTTTTTTTTTTACTGAAAAACCTCTTTCAACAGCACTGTTTTCATGGAACATTGTAAATATAATCGTGCTAGATGACAGCCTTGCAAGCTTTTGCATTGATGAAGATGTTGAAGAGAAAAGAATCTAGTATGGTTTTATTGAAATCAAATGTCTTCAGATCTTCTTGAACAGAAGACTGCTCACAAATTTCAAGGTAGTTTTTTCTTATATGATCAGCTTCAATGTATGCAACATGGTTATTTGAAGTGAGTTGTTCGAGTGCTATGTTAACCCGTTGTACTCTTAGAGTGCCACTAGTCATTACTGCTGGTAAAAGGCATAAAGCACCTTTCACTATGCACCTTCGTAATGGAGACCTAGGCCCAGTCAGTTTTTGAAACATTTCCACTTAGAAGTGTCTGCAATCTTTTATAAAGAGTTGTACATCAAGTTCTTTCATATTTTTGCAAAATTTCTTCGCACCAAATCCTATGTCTACATCCGAAAATCTCAATAGATTTTCATTTTGACATCAATTGCCAAGAGCTGTCCTGAGTTTTTCACATTGCTTATAACCTTTGCTTTAAGGACGCGAGAAGCAATGCTACGTGCCATCGAATAAAGTTCAGCATGTACAGAGGGCAATATTGGATTGTCATTTTGAAATATTGTAAGATATGGTTCCACTTCTCTTCCTACTGATTGCAAGAAACCTGCCTCGGTGGCGTAGTTGGCTAACGCGCTAGTCGTGTTGAGCTCGACTCCTGAGGACGGGGAGATCGAGGTTAGAATCTCGGCCAGGTGAACTGAGGGTGGTTTTTCCTAAATGTTTTTCCACTCTCCCTCCACGTAAATGCGGGTACACTTCCTCTTATTCAACCTTCCCAATTCCTAATCCATTAGCGTAATAAGTACTTAAAAGCGTATAGCTTGAACGGATAGTAAGACGCGGTGCTAAATATAAATATATACTGCAAGAAAAAGAGTTTTGCTTCAAGAAGGTTATCTTTTAGGAAATCTCGTACAACACAGAAATTATTTGTTTCAGGTGGTTTGGAACACACAAAAGCCACATATTTCTTTAAACGTGGAATCATTTTCAAGCTCCTTTCAATTACTTTTGAGTTTTCCACCCATCTGATGGAACACATTTTAAGTGTAAAGAGCAGAACTCTTTCCACTTAAAATGTGTTCCATCCATTCAGATCCTCGAGATGGAAAATCTTTAAACAGATAATACAACAAACACAGAAAATTATAAACTTGCCATTCACATTTATTATGAGCTGTCTTATAAGCCCCATGAACTGTATGAAGAGAGCATGTGCCAACATCAATAGGTTTCTTGTCTTCAGGATTATATAAATTTGCTGCCATCATTTTATTGAAGTCCTTAAGGAATTTTAAATTTACATTAGTCTATCAACAGCAATTTGTAGAATATTCTTTAAAGGCAGCCCTAATTCAGACATACCTGACGTAAAGGCATCAAGGAGATCAGCTGCAGTAGAGTGCCCTAAAAACACAACGTTCTAGTATCGGGTCGAAACCACATTTAACTTGAGTTTCAATAACGGACAATGATGTCCATTTGTCCTTTTTGGGCAATTTTATTGAGACTTTCATCAAATGAAACTGCAAAAAGTGCGGTCTTCTTTAACTCCGCCGAGAGTTTTTCTTGGAAGAAAGGGCCAAGACCAAATGTTGTCAAATAGCCAAGCTTGTCCTTTTGCATTTTGAATTTTTGTGCTATTACACTGTCAGGAAATATGATTGAGAAAAGATCAATGGAAATACATGGATCTCTGTCAGAAGTATGATTCATAACCTTATTTGAGGACCACAGAATTTCTGCTTTCAAAGTATCATCATTTACACAAAATTTACTTAAAGGTCCTCCAAGAGATGTGGAAGATGAAACAACTAATATAGACGAAGACGCAAACAAATATACATCATTTTCAGAAGTAGGTCTAATTGTGGAAGGTAATAATTCTTTTGCCGGTTCTGGCTGTTTACATCCAACTTTTTCAGCAGATATAAAGCTGAGCGTTTTTTGCTTA
>CABEEJ010006839.1:0-36137 GCA_901482245.1 Timema douglasi | reverse complement strand
CATTGTTCGTTAATTAATCTATTGTGTGTAATCGGAACTGCGTTTCCCCCTTACTCTCGATTTCCTCAAAATCATGTTAACAAATCTTATCAAAATTTGTATCCAGACACAATTTACTATTATAAACTAAATGGTGTATCTCATTTTCCCGATAAATTTTTTTATATAGTATTCTACGCACGGAAAATTTTCCAATTTTTATCAAATCTTTTCTACTCTTTGAGATGCGAAATAACCCATCATTTCAAAGTGGTGGGACTATTATAAATAAACACATTTATTTGAGATATATTTTTATATAACTAATAGTGTTAGTTCTAAAATCAAGTATGTTTTTAAACTGAGATTTAAGTAGGTTAACATAATATACTCTAACCAAAAAGTATGTTTAGGTTCAAAGTGATTACTGAATGTGAATGGTTGGTTATTATTGAAATATTTTAAAAGAAAGCAGTAATTTTTATACATCGAAGACAAAAATGTTACTAGACAGAGATATTTACACATACATTCATTTCCATTGTTCTTGAGTATAAAAAGATTAATATTTTAATGACGGGTGAGGTTCTTCTTAAATGGCAAATTTACTCCATAAAGTTAAACACAATGGTTGTTCTGGTCACTACAATAATAATGATGATAACATACAGAAAATATTTAATCACTTGTTGACCTTATTACCATAATTCATTTTAAAATCTGAAGAATCTCTTTAGATCGATAAGAAAATTGATAGATTCATTGATTTAAAAATGAAACACAGTAATTTAAAAGAAGCTGAAATTGCTTAAAAATGTATTTTGATAGTAGGTAAACATCACATTCTAGTGTGGATAGAAGACAGTATTTTTAATGGATAAAAACTATATTTCTTTCGACCAACTTTGGTATTTGAGAATTAAAAGGGTATAGGTAAAATTACTTAAAACAATAGTCTCTTCAAACATTAAGGTTCCATGAGAACATATACGTATTAAAATAATAATATCACCTGGGTTTTATAGAACCATCAAATTTTATCGGACACCATTTATAAAATAGCACGCTTAGTATACACTGCCATGATACGATCCCCAACATCCTATTACCACAAACTGAACTATATGAGCTTTAAAAAATATAGAGCATCACCTATATGTCCACAAATACGAATAACTCCACTGTTGTTTAAAGAAAATGTCAAAAGACCCCACTTCGATGTGGTTCCTTTTCAAGATTATCCTATGATAATATTCTCCTAAACAAACACTCAGCTAAGAGTAAAACTTGATTCACACATTAACCGAAAATAGAAAGCAGAATATGCTTGTGTGGCGTAACAGCTCACACGATGTTTGTTGACCCATGATGCATTACAACGCTAGCATAAAACAGCTGTTTATCAACATATTTTATTTTCTAGTAGATACACATATCTTTTAGACTCTATTCTCCAGATGGATGTTTTCAAATTATAATGCCTTGTCGTGGCGCAGTCCAATACAGTGATGAACACGTTTTACATTATCAGGTTATTTCCAATCTCCTCACAACCCCAAAATATGTTGTTTTTTAGCTTCTGACTGTAAAGCGCATGGGTTGTCGAATGTGCATGTGCATTAATTTGAGAGCGTTGGGTCCGTAATTTGATTGGTCCTCGCGAGTCAACCTTCTCAAGCAGAACGGACGAAGTACAGATGAGTTGAAACTTAACAGAACAGCTCGTGCATATTAGGTGGAAACCTTGCGATTGGATTATTGATAACCACGTGGTAACATTACTGTTCTGCGCTAGTTTTTCGGTTAAAGTGTGAATCTATAGTTATTCATGGGGATCATCTTACTTGACAACTTAGAACTAACAGATAAGAATGATCTCAAAAACTGATAAGTTTCGTCGGTTGCTAGTTCTCCTTAACGATTAATTTGATGTATTTTCTCACCGAATATAAGATCCCCAAAGCTATATAGAAAGTTACTCATGAGGATCCAAGTTACGATCAGCGCCCCCATAAGAAGAAGAATCGAGCAACAGATGGTAACCACGCCGAAGATTCGTCCCAGTAGAAGCAGACAAAGATCACATATATCTCCTTCGCCAACTTCTTTACCTAGATATGACAGAAACATAATGTTTTAAACTGTTTATTAATATTTTTTTAAATAATAATCTTCTTATTTGTAGATAAAATTAACTCCAGGGAAATGAAATAAAATCTCAAATTATAATAAAAAATTAATCCATAGTTGGTTTAAATTTTGCTACAAAAACGAAGCGTAGGCAGACCGAAACTAATTACCAAAATAGAGATACAATCGAAACATGTGTTAAAACCTTAAATATCTTTTGAAGATAAAGTTATACACTCTCTATACACAATTACTTTAAACTCTTGCCTGTTGAGGCTAGTAAAAATAGAAGGAAGAGTGACAAAGCATACATAATTGGTTGTAAAAGAGTTAACAACAATGAAAGTTATATAGTAATAGTTTACAGTTTATAGATAGAATGGTTAATTCTTCCTTGTTTCTGGCCTAATTCAATCCTCTATTTTGAATCTGCCATGTTAAATTCTCTTTTTGTGTGTTTTGTTTATATAAAATATTATGTTATTGACTATGTTTATGCCAAATTTTAGATTTATAGGATATTTATAAGTTTTCATAAATTGTACGCGGATATACATAAATAAATGTCAACCAAATAATTTTAAAAGCCATATTTGTAGAAAAACTTAAACCAGCCAAAAGACTGGGCGTACAATTGAACACAAATCATAGAAAACGCAATATTTGCCTAAGAGCGATCACAAGGTATTTAATATAACATACTGTTAAAAAGATATATTAGTCCCTGTCTTTATTTGCCAATTTCTATTTGACAGCACAATAAAAATGTATATCTAGATGAAAAAGTAGTGGCTACAGCTTAGAGAATGGAGATGTAATACCGGAGGGCTCTTGGTGCTGGACACATAACAATTTATATCTGCAGAAGTTGGCACTAGCATCGCCAACCGAAGGTGGCCACTTGGTTGGTATGAATTGATTGCGGGCTGACGCAATGGAGATTTATTTAATTTTCTATCCAATTTTAAAATATCATTATTTTATTTTTATTTGGGAGTAGTTTGGGTGGAGGTATTTGTATATGCTTTATACATATTTTAAAATGTTACTACACCTAGAAATGTTTCGTTTTTTTTTATTAGTTTTTGAAATTATATTCTGTACTTCCTACACATATTTTCCAAATTTTAAATATAAAATTTAAAAAATCATACTACTCTTGCTATCTGGGGTAGTCAAGACAAATTTCAATTTTATGCCCCACCGAATATTAATGTGTTTTTTTTATTTCCACTCCTCACTTCCCCACCCTCCTCAATCCCCCAGGCCTCGTTTTAAAATATTAATTTTTCAGACTATTATGGTTATTTAAGATTGTACCTATAATTGTATGCATGCATATTTTAAATATTATACCAGACGTTAAGTTTTTTTTTATTCTATTAATTTTAGAAAAAATTAGGGGTGGTACCTCTTTCCTCCATTTTCCTGCCCTTAATTTTGAGAAATTATTTATTTCCAGGGTTTTATATGGTTATTTATTTGCCTCCCAAATTTCATTCTTCTATTATAATTACAAGTAGTATTTACCTTCTCTCGATCCCTTAGAGAAAGAAGTATTGTGATCGCTAAAACAAATTTCGATAAATGTTGACATTATATGGACCAAAAATCTAAAATATATCTTTCGCGATGCCTTCTGTCTAAATTTATCTTGACCTAGAGCGAAAGTCATTTTACTATTAGGACTGAAAATTGGTATTTAATGTTTTCCCCTAGGATATTTTGGAATTAGATATCCAATCCTAAAATAAAGGCTAGTTTACAGAAGTGCAAGAATAGAAAAAACTGATATTCCCCAGATCTGCTTTAACGATTTTGATTATATTTTGTATTTAGCCACTCGTTAATATTATAAACACATGACGGTTCTAATTCTTTTTATAAATACTACTTTGAGGAAACTTTAAATAAGACGATATCCTCAATTTGTACCATATCTCATCAACTATTTCAGATACAAAATCACTTATAGTTGA
Organism: Timema douglasi; assembly: GCA_901482245.1. NCBI lineage: Eukaryota > Metazoa > Arthropoda > Insecta > Phasmatodea > Timematidae > Timema > Timema douglasi. Next base: position 32,049 of record CABEEJ010006839.1, on the reverse strand, counting down.
AAAGTTGTAATACTATTAAAACTAAAAATCATTTATTTGGGGTATGTTATTATAAAAACAACAGTTTCTGAATAACAAACAAATAGATATTATACAATTTTTATTGAGTTACTTGACTATTGAAATTGATTGTTACGCTCTTTGGGGACAGAGAGATTCCTCTTTTCTCGATTTGTCTGTAACAGTGTATATTATTTCATTTGTGTATTTTGTTGGATTGCTTCTATAAAAATGTATATTATTCAGTTTCACAAATCTTATGAGGTTTTAGTAAATGCATCTAATTTAAATAAATTAGGAATAATGTAAAGTACATTGTTGTATTTACTAACATAAGTTTTAGAACTTTTAAATCCCCAATTTTATCAATAATCACGTAGAGATTTCAAATATTTAAGAATAATTTGAGTATTTGGAATAAGTAATCTCACTTATGTATATTCCTGGTATATTTAACATTTATATATCCCCTAAAAGTATAGAGTTGCTTAGGCGTGATTGATCAACAAACAGACAATATTTTATTTTTAAATATATGTATGATTTAACCTTTTTAGGTATCTTGGTTTTGGAGTTATAGCGCCTACACACATATTCACAAACACACAAGAGACACGTACTGTACTGTACATCTAAACACATAAATACTCATCCTATATTAATATTTATTACGATGAGTGAATATTGGCTACCAGTGACTGTCAGGATTCCAATAGTTTATGAGTTAGAGATCTGGCAGAATAAAAAGGTAGTGTTCTGTAACAGCAATTTCTTTTAAGATGGCTATTATGTCTCATAATATCTAAATAACCTTTAAAATTGGTCCAAGATAATCCGATAAGCATTATCTGAGAAAAAGTTCAAAAAGTAATGTTTTGTAGCCTCCACCTTAACATAAAATTTCAGACGTAATTTATAATAATTATTAGGTTATATGTCAACAGCATGTCCAAGTTAAATTCAATAAATTCATGAGACACCTCAGCACAATTGGAACATTTGCTTGGTCGCGATAGAGCACCAAAAAAAACAGGCAGACAACATTTCCTTTTTATAATATTATTAGTATAAAAGATTTTAAATTTATGTTGAGCACATTTGCTAGCTACAAAAGTAACTAATTAAGCAAGTTTATGAATTTCACGTTGTTGTTTTTTGCCTCTCCTAGCACCAGCATTCACGCAGTTTATTAGGTCATACAATATGTGTGATAGCAAAAACTAAGGTTTTACAAAGAACGTTGGTAGATAATAAGTTTCCTTTTTCTATTTTTCTTGGTCCTTGAAATATATCCGGCTAGGTAGTTGCAATGTCTAGTGTCAGTCTCACTATGGATGCTAGATAAGAGACCAAGGTAACCACGCTAAATATTTCCCTAGCTACTTATTTAAAGTTTGGACTGTCTGTAGTTATTTAACCTAAAGTTGAACTTCCCAGTAGTCACGTAGTATATAAGGCATTAGGCCTGAAATAATATATTTTAAAAATACGCCGGATGTTCAACTTGGTGTTTCAATATGTAGACTTCAAATCTGTGCCAGTTTTATATATTTATTGAGTTTGTAAGTCCACACATTGGAGTTCACGAAGTTTAAGGCGTCAATATATCAATTAAGCTTATAATATACCCATAGGAAATAAGATATCTAGTTTACATATCTGAAGATCACTAAAACCCATTTATTCGATATTTTCCTCAAGTTAATGAGATAATGACAAACCAATCAAGAGCCCAAAAAAATATTTTTTAAATCTACTAAATAAATTTAAAATAATGGTCTCAGTGCTAAATGAGGCTATAACAGGTCTAACCAGCCGGCAGGGGAAAATATATGGCTTGTATGCCACAGGATGAAATCACTAATAGATAGATGGATGGATGATGGTTTAAAGCTACTTCTTTCTGAATACCAGAAGTCTCAAACCCAGACCATTGGCAAGGCAACTTTCAAGGTTTGAAGGAATTTGATGGGCTGCATGAATGTCTTACGAATAAATATTAACTTTACGAAACTACACCAATGGCTTTTCACTAGAGTGGGATATTATATTTAACTATCGGTAAATAGTAAAACAAATGCTCCATCCGTTACTTTTATTTATATCACATTTTATCACTCAAAACAATCATCTTTATGTAACAATATATATGAGCTAAAATCTTAAAAACACACAATTTTACCAAATGAACACGGTGAAGAAAATATTACATTTTCTTACCAGAAATTTGTGCACACTTTGTGTCAATGGCTTGTCGATATTTGGAATAATGTCATTTGACACGCTACTTTTAAAAGTGAGCATACGTGAATGTCACTTAATCTACTCCTTTCAAGAGATTTTACTTTATTCATTCTTGAAAACAGCTGTCGGACCGTGTTCCCAGATGACATGGTGGCCAGTGCTCTTAAATTCGTATACATTGTGTGGGGAAAAGACACCTAAATTCTTTCTTATTCCTTTTGATGCAATAAGAGGCATACTTAATCCTACTGCACTTTTTGTAAATAAACTTTTTATTTATAAAGAGGGTGGCTATCCTAAGAATTACTATGTTTATATTATACTAGTAATTCCACACGTCGTTGCCTATGACCCACTGTGGTATTGTGTTAGAAATAGCCTAATTAAAAAGCTAGTTAAAAATCCTGCTTTGAGGAGCATTTTGACCTCCTCACGTACACCTATGTTAAAAATTTCAGATCTCCACGTGCCGTAGATTTGGATGGGCATCGCAAACAAAAAAACAAACACACAGACAAACACTTCCTTTTCTACACTAATATTATAAAGAGGAAAGATTTGATTTTTTGTTTATAATGAGAAATAAATTAAATTTTCAAAATAAAATATAGCCTATGATACTTGATGATAATGTAGCTCTATATTGGTGAAAGAATTTTTAAGATCGGTCCAGTAGTTTTTGAGTTTAACCATTACAAACAAAAAAACAAAAAGTATAATCTTTCCTCTTTATAATATTAAGTATAGATTTACTATACTATATTACAAGATACTTGAATAAAGTGTCATTTATTTTTATTTTGTAAACATTCCCGTGGGCTGTAAAAAGTAGGCGCTGGCCCACATGCGGCCCGAGATTTTTAAACCAATACTCTATACTAGAGGTCCCCAAACTTTTTTTTTTATCTTAGAACACATTCAAAACTAACGGTAATGTGACGGGCACCAATCACTTTTTCAAAGTAAATTTATAGCCGAACATAATTAATAATGCAAATAACACACACGCAAATCCATATTATAAAAAAATTGTGAGATTAAAATTTAATTATTTTTTTTAAAATTCGCACATAAAATAACGAAAATGGTATTCAAGCAAAGTTAGTCCAAAAACAGTTTAAACAATTGATACAATTTTTACCAAACCAAAAGTCAATGTCATTAAATAAATAAAAAACTGATTTAATTACGATTTTAACAAGACCAAAATAAATACACAAGGACATAATTTAACTAATCACCACCATTTTGGTGCTTAGGTACATTTTTAAAATATATATTTATTGTGTGTTTATTCAGGCAACAAAGATGAGTAGACCCATGTCAATATATTTACAAAGCATATAGAAGTATTAGCATGGTATTAGTGATAAATTACAGTTCCTAGTAATAAAGTACACTTTGTAAATGAGCCAGCAAAGAAAGAGGAATGAGAGGGAGGCATCGGAGAGGGGGGCTTTCAATCGCCAACTTCTTGAGAAGAGCATCCCTGGAGATAAGCACAAACTTGATAGTTGTCGGAAAAGTGACAGATTAAAATTATTGGTCAAGATCTTTCTAGCTGTGGTCAAAATGTGGCGGGCAAACGCAAAGGGCTCTGCAGGTGCCGTGGCGCCCGCGGGAATAGGGTTGTGGACCCCTGCTCTATACGGTTTTAATTCATACGTATTTCTGTATACTTCTTTGGGGTATGCATTTTCCAGACTAAATCCCTATTATCCATACATTTAATAAATTCCAGAACAGATGTGATAAATTTTCACGCCTATTTAACTGACGGGACACTTTCTTCATCCTCCTCTTCGTTGTTTTCCCACTCCATTTCTTCTGTGCCAGAACCGTCTTCTATAGTCTCAACGATGGCATCATCCAATAGGATATAATTTGTCATAACGTCACAATACAACTCTGATGATTATCTTTTACTTGCCACGATAAAGGTATTAAAACTTTAGACCGGTAAATGGGATGCCATGACTGTCTAGAGTTAGCCCTATATCTTGCAATGTGACCACCCTTCGTCTTAAATACCACTCTACTCTGTACTCCTTTCACATTCCGTGCTTCGGGATTATTTAGAGTGCTATCAATTTAACTGTTTATCTTTAAAATTAACAATTTGTGTATGGTACCTTCCTTGTTTGCCTGTCTACCAGTTCTGAGTGTCAGAAGCGACCCTCAGAGAAGGTAGTTGGCTTGTTAATACCTAAGAGTACCGATCTGTAGTCACAGACCATAACCTCTTTTTGTGAAAGTGTTTATTGATTGTGGAAAACAAATGGAGTTTGGAAGGGCAGTTGTGAGTTGGAGAGCGTGTTCTGTTGTGAAGTAACTATATAGAGCCCTAGTACACTGTGATGGTAGACACAAGTGTAGTCAGGCCCTATGTGTAGGATGGTGTGTCTTAGTTCTAGAAGGGCTGAAAGAGAAAATTAACACGATTAGGTTATGCACTTTGTGAAGGATGAATAAGTGATTGTGGATTTGTTAAGTTGATTTTTGGGTGGGGGTCTATTCCAGTCTGGGCTTTTTGTATAACCTCGGCTCTTGGGGGTTGTATTGCCCAAGGTTTCTTATTATCGCGTTCTCTTCCAGCAGGAGGTTTTTATTGTAGAAGCTAGCGTCTCAATTCACGAATAGGTATCTTAGTCTTGGTGCCCGTCTCTGCGTGGATGAGCGTATTGCTGGTTCTTGTGTTTACACCAAGAATGCATAGGAGAACTCTGTTCTGGACCACTTGGAGCTGGTTTAGCACGGTGGGCGAGGCATAGCTCCACGCCTCGCAGGCATATACGAGAATCGGAAGGATTAGAGCTCTGTAAAGTAGCAATTTCGTTTGAGTGTTAAGCTGTTGGCTCTTGAAGAGCGAGAAGTTCCAGACATATAGCCCCATCGCCTTTTTTTTATGTTTTCCACGTGGGATTTCCAATTTAGGCGGGAATCAATAGTGACACTGAGGTACCTGAGTTCCTTCGAGTAGGGAATAGTTTCGCCCAGATTACTGAAGTGGTCTTTTGGCTGGAACCTCCTTCTGGTTATATTGATTGCCATGGATTTCGTTGGATTTACTCTTATTCTCCACTTCTCCAGCCAGTCACTGTACTGGTCCAGGTATCTCTTCATGTGATTAAAAGCATACTTGATGGTTTTGTGAGCTGTGAAGGACAGAGTGTCATCGGCGAAGAGTCTCACCCTAACTTTAGGATCTATCGGGACGTCGGCGACATACACACTGTACAGGAATGGTGATAGTGTGGACCCCTGTGGGACTCCCGCTTGGATGTTGTGTTTGGACAATTTCTTGCCTTCCATTTTGACTGTAAAACAGTGACCTAGTAGGAAGTTCCTTACTATGTGTACATATGGTTTAGGGAAGTTGAAGGAGATCATCTTCTAAAGGAGGCCGGTATGCCAGACCTTGTCGAACGCCTTCTCCACGTCCATGAGGACCGCGAGTGTTGTCTCCTTCCTGTTAAAGCTTTCCGTGGTTTCTTCCACAAGACTAGTGATGGGGTGGACCGTGGAGTGGCGGCTCCGGAAACCAAATTGTGTGTCAGGGAGTACGCGTTGTTGGTGAGCAAAAAACTTCAGTCTCTCAAGTATGATTTTCTTGTAGATCTTGCCGAGACTGCTGAGTAGACTGATTGGCCTCCGGTTTTGTGGGAATTTAGAGTCCTTTCCCGGTTTCGGAATGGAGATTACGTCCGCCAATTTCCAACACGCTGGAAAATATCCCCTTCCCAATGCTGTGGAGAAAATAGCCGTCAGGAGGGTGATAACTGTAGCGGGGGCATGGCAGATCATCTCATTTGAAATCTTGTCCACTCCCGGGGATTTTCTTATGGCCTGTTCCATCTCAGGACCGAACACTGGGGGTGGTGGTTCCTCAAACGGTTCCTCTAAGAATATATTAACCTCTTCTCTGATCAGTGCTGAAAATTCTTGGTCTTGAGGCTCATTGTTCGCCGTAAATTGATCCTNTATATTAACCTCTTCTCTGATCAGTGCTGAAAATTCTTGGTCTTGAGGCTCATTGTTCGCCGTAAATTGATCCTGTAAGGAGTCCGCTAGAGCTCCGGCTTTTTCCTCGGCTGTGTATGACATCCCCTGTCTTCCGTGGATGGCCGATGTTCTAGATCTTTGGGAGCAGCCTTTTAGTCGCTTGGTGATAGTCCAGACGTTGTCCCCTCCGTTGACAGTCTCTGAGACGAACTCATTCCATTGGATCAGTTTTAGTTGCTTTGCCCTTCATCGAACTAGGGCCCTCAGTCTATTGTAAGCTGCCCGATACCTCGGTGAGCGAGAAGTTTGCCAGTCGTGTCTTGCTTCCCCCTTTTGTGCTATTAAAAGATTGAGGTCAGGGTGGTCTCTCTTTAGTTTGATTAACGGGGCTTCGTAGTTAGTTGACGTTCGATGGGCCTCAAGGAGTGTTGCAGTCAGAAGAGCGATTGAGTGATCCACCTCTTCGGTAGTTCCTACCTCCCACTCACCCGGAATAGCTCTTTCCAAGGTGGCTTTGTATTTGGGCCAGTCCGTGTTAGGGGTATTTCTTCTAAGGAAGGAAGTTTGGATGTTGGTGTTTATCAGCAACCTACAGAAGATCGGGAGGTGGTCAGAGTCTAGTTCATTTAGAGTATGTAGTTTTTCGGAATGTTGATTGAGGTCCGTGAGTATGAGGTCGGGTACATCAGGAAGGTTTCTATAGTTGGAGGGGTAGAAAGTTGGTTCCTTCGATGCCAGAACTAGGTAGTTATTTTAGGTAGCAAGTTGTGTTAAGGTGCGGCCTGCTTGGTTGGCTGTGCGGCTATTCCAGAGAGTGTGTTTGGAATTTAGGTCTCTGGTGGTAAAGAAATTTGTCTTTGCTGTCAGGGCGTTTAAATTTGGGTCGGTGAATGGTGTCGTAGGACTCCTATACACGGCTGTAAACATTATCCCTCATTGGTGAGGGGATTATCACCGAAGTTGATTCTATGTTTACCATATCCGGTATTGTTGTGTGGTAGTGGTTTATGTTTTCCTTTATTAATACGGCGGTTCCCCCAACCCTTCCGGTAGGCCTGTCTGTCCTGTGAATGTCATATCCGTAAAAGCTCAGACGTTTGGATGGTGTTAAATGTGTCTCGCAGATGAGGGCAATATCAACCCCGTACGTTTGCAGTAGCTGTTCTAACTCATGGGCCTGGTGTATTATACCGTTGGCGTTCCAAAACATAATGTTAAGGAAGTCTTGTGGTTGAGGGGTTTGATTAATTATCATCGCTATAAAAATTAGTAACAGCTTCTAGAAGAGTTAGGGCCTTAGTGGTACAATTTGTATATATCACAACACATATCGTCATTAATAATATTAACAACCCATACAGCACTTCAATAACAATGTTCTTTAAATCATGCGTTAAAAACCCCTCCGTGAAAAGATTATTTAGAATGAGGCTGCTTCATACAATGCTTGAATACTAAGGAATTCTAGTGCTTACAAAAAGGTGTTTCAATTGAGAAAACCCCTGGAGTAATGCACGTTAGTTCACTCAGCCGGATATATATCGTATACACAAATGACACAGTAATTTACTATTTGAGATTGCAGCTCCATGTTGTAAAAGGTCCAAATTCATTTGAAAACCTACGTACTGTGAACGAATTACCTCATGCATACTATTAATAATTAGTTTGCAATGCACTCAGACTTTTATAGGATGGCTCACTCAGCGCAGTATATTATTAGAAGCTGATTTTTGTCGCTCTTCTTCCTTATTCAAATATTTGCTCTCCCGCATATAAGTATTTTCCACGTGATAAATCATCTCGCACTTTTTCTCCCAACAGGAAAAGCATGTCGAAAGTTGTTTAAGATAGAATCAGAACAGAGGAATTTGTATACAAATTGGAATTCAATGAAGACATTTTAATTCAGGGTGAAGTAAACTCAACCAATAAGTAGAGTATATTTTGTTCAAGAACACGAAGAACATGGGCTTCCTTCTACCTGACAATTTGTGGGCATTTATATTCTATAGATAATATATTTTGTAAAAAAAGACAAACGATGGTTCAATTATATTACAAACTTTGAATATAAACAAGCCCCTTTTAAACACAGAACAGCTTAACTTTGACATCAAGTTATTATCTAGGGTTCGAGATACATTAGAAATATTTTCTTTAAAGATACTCTCGAAAAATAAAGAAATACTTTATTATTACTTAATTCATGTCTAAGATCAGAATTGATGGAAGTGTCGCTGCCTTTGAAGTGGCTTCATTGGGTATATATGCTATCTTGCTAGAAGGGGGAAGAACAGTAAATACATCATTTAAATTACATTTTTATTTTTCTAACGACCAAAATGCCATGTGCAACATATCGAAGCAAGGTTTCACATCAAAACTACAGATTAAATGCTCTCCTATGTTATAGAATGAGAGTAAAACTTCATATAAGACCTCAATTTAAGATACAAATATAACTCTGAACGATATGAGAAGGAGTCATTTGCTCTCAGGAGGCGCTACCGTATTGTTCTCTGAAAACTCTGAAAACTCGAAAAACTCTATCACTAATTCCGAGAGTCAATAGATTTGACGAGGTCAATGCCGGGCTGAAAAGGTCCTACATATTCCCAGACGTTGTGAATCTTTTTCTGTCAACCAATATGCTCATCTGGCCGTTCAAAGACAAAAACCAGACTAATTGGTCATTATATTGCTAAAATCATCAATAGAGTCTTCTAAGAGCACGAAAGTAAGGTATCCTTGAATAGCTCCCAGATATGCATTGTGGTCAAGGTCCAAGGATATCCAGGAATAAGTCTAATTTATTCATCCAATATACGTTTTCTGAAAAACAAACCTCTTTCGTGGTTTCAGGATCAAGCTATTCTAGCTAAATAAATTGGCTCGTAAAATGAATGATAACATTTTAGACCAATTCGAAGTGAAATTATGCACTTATATCTACATAGGCACTATCTTGACTATTTTTGTAATTATATTAGAACATTATGTTTAACCAAACACGCTCTTTAGTTAAAATTTGAGGTTCCATTAATTTTCCGCGTAATTTGAGCCCACCTAAATTGTGTAATTGGACCCGTTTACAGGTAAACAGTCAGCAAAATTTTATCATAGAGGCGACTGTTATGATAGTTTACACTACGGGGGAACGGGTCTTTGTATAAATAAAACCCATGATTCCATCAGACCTGCCCTACCAGTTTAAATGGGCGCAATTCCCTATCAATGTTTGCCATGCGATAGCCATCAATCTATAGAGGTGGCAGGTGTTGATCTCCGCAGCAAGTGTTTGTTTCTCACGTGGACAACTATAAGGGACGTGTTCCTGTGATAGCTCTAGCATAAATTTGTAAATTATTGCTCCTGGTGATAAAACCACTAACGTGGCTTACAAAGACGACTTAATGTCTTAAATTTTGTAAATTTATTTACTTTAGTTAATACAAATATTCTGTGTATCCTATGTTTAAACAGACATAACTACACTATATTTAAATTCTTTATTCTTAAAACATATCTTTTTCCAACTCCGGGTTTTCATAATGATAATATTTACCCAATATGGTGCGTGATTTCTTCTTTGTGCGGGAAATTAAATCTCTGGGAATAGAAATGTAATTGTTTCAATTAACATGCTTTTATAACTGACGTTAATGTGGGTGAAGATTTGGTAGACATTTCGTAAAGAATATGACATAAAATATGGTACACCCAAAACATAAATCAAGAAAAAGATTTAATATAATTGGGTTTAATATATCTTATTTTGGAAGGTGTTTTAGATGATAAATAAAACGGAAGTTTGCTCCAAAGTTCAAAAGATTTTTTTCTAGTTCCTCACGCATGCCCTATAAGAAGTCGGTAAAGTTGAAATTATTTTTTTACGTCCAAACTTACAGAACTATTTAGGTTTAGTAGAAGAAGCTGTCTAGAGCTGTTAGATATTCAGTGGTAGCTATACTTCTTTGTATGTTGGACATTCAGTGGGAGCTATATTTATTTGTATGTTGGACATTCAGTGGGAGCTATATTTATTTGTATGTTGGACATTCAGTGAGAGCTATATTTATTTGTATGTTAGACATTCAGTGGGAGCTATATTTATTTTGATGTTGGACATGCAAATGCCATAAAACATAATAGTAATAACTGCGACTTGGAAGCCCTTTGATCGAATATGCGTTATTAGTCATCATTCTCTATGTTTACCGTGTTGAGTAATAGCACGCTCAGTCTACTGTAGTGAGCCATTTTGGACTTAGTTTACCATGAATAGTTATAGTACATTCCGTTTATGATTCCTAGTATTCGTACAATTCATTTACTCTGTATAGTAATAGTACATTCAGCTTTCGATGCATAGACGACACACACTCCATTTATCGTGCATAGTCACCGTGTGCTCCGATTAATCTGTACATATATTGTACACTCCATTTACCCTGATTAGTCATAGTATATTTCTTAACCCTAATTACTCACCGCAAACGACGCTTACACTGATAAGTTATGGTACAATAAGTCTAACCTAAGAGCCGAAAGCTGTATCCTAACAGATTACTCAATACATAAAATTTAACTCTTAAAATATTTTGTTTGTGGGTGCATCGTATTCTACTTCCTGTTTGTGATACCCGCTAAACTATACTAATGGGCTGTGGATAAAGAAACCACCCATCTTGTGGGTAAAAGTAAAATAGGAAACGTTTTTATTTAACTCACCTGATCTAAATTCTAAATCCGATAGTTATGTCAGCCACCCTTAGTCCTGTTCAAGGGCGTATGAAGCTACTATTTATGGAGGTAAGGGTATATATTCGCTACAAAATTGTACTGAAGCCAATCAAAGTTTTTATATGTTAAGAATGTATAGACCACCTATTGTGTGACTCATTAGAGTATTTGAGCACTGATATCGGTAGATATTTCTGTTAAGTCTTCAAATCCACCAATTTTCCACTGTGTTTTTGGTGAAATTTTGTGTTTTCCACAGTTCTCGTGGTATCTCTGTATTACTAATGCTGGTTTCCCTCACCGTGAACTTTGAACAGTTCTAAGATCAGTGAAGCTGTGTAGTACATGAGGAGAGCCATGAAGAGGATGGTAGCAATGCCCATGAAGAATCCGGCGCCTTCCACGGCCCACGATATGGCAAGTGTTGAAGAACCCAGCATCGTGTTCCATAAAGTGAATCTGTGGGGGGGAACAAGGACTTTGTTACAACTCTCATTTTAATAATAAACGCTTCTTAATTTGAAGAAACTAAGTTATCGTCCACTAACAACGTAACGCTGTTACGTGGTTTGTGGACGATCACTTAGTTTCTTCAAATTAAGAACAAAGTCCTAAGTAAATTACCATTTGATTGATTTATTAAAACAAGTAAAGATATATAGATTATTCATTACTATATAAAATAATCCCCCAATACAATTTTGAACAAAGTAAGTATAGATATTATAACAAAAATATTCAAACTTTAAAAAAAAAAATCTATCTTCTGTGGTTTTGAAATACCAATATAGGCCTAATATATAGTTTGTTTAGGTAAAAAACTTAATAGATACCCATTTTGAACCAAATCACTTGAAACGTTTTCTTTAAATATTCGAATATTCAAATGTCTGAGTGGTGTTACAAGGGAAGAGAGGTGCTTTCTAATGTCTGCAAGGTGTTACAAGGGAAGAGAGAGCCAATCTAATGTCTACATGTTTTTATATATACTAAAAGGGGTCAAAAACATAGTAAAAGTGTGTTACGCTGCTTATGCCTGACCCGTAAGTACTTATATTACTATATTACTCAGACGACAAAGTGCGAAATATAAAAGTACAGTATAAAATGAGCACTTCAATATGCAAGGCTTTTGGAATACATGCTTATAACACTTCTCCTCTCCCACTGACAAGTAAAAATACCTACTCTATTGGCCACGCCTGGAAAGCTTGAATTGTAATTCATTAATAACTTTTTTTATAATTTCTTATTTCTATATAGATATATATTTTTACCGGATTTTTTGTAATCAAAGTCCACGCAGAAAGATTCCTACAGAACATTTTAATTATTAAACAAACTAGCCAAAATTGTAGATGATTAAAGAAAATAAGTTTAAAAAAGTTTTATGATCTAAAAAATAATGTTTTAAACATGCAAACATATTTTTTAAATTAGTGTATAATGTATGTACTTTATTTAAATGTTATGTTTATAAATCTCGCCTAATAAAACGTATGTCAATTAATCTAGGAAATCCTATATTTTATTAGCACTATGCCACAGGTGGGCAAAGTCATTAGCACAAATTGATTCAAACCAAGAAATTCCGAGGGGGAGATAAAGGAGTTACGTAAGGCCCACACTTTTCTCAACACAGTTTCTTACTACACGTTCATGCATGTGTTATGAATGAGCTAAGGTGCTGGGGACGAGTAAAATTGAATTTTGAGGAACTGTGCCTATATTTGTGGCGAGTGTTACTGGAAATACATTTTTAAAAAGGCACCCTAAAGTGTATCTGATCGAGCTTAGAGACCTGATATCACCTTCATCGGCAGTCCAGTCTTAGACCATTCGAAAAACCAAAGCGGGTATTACTAATTCAACCTCTTATAATATTATTTCCCTATTTTGATTCTGAGTGAGCTTATCTTTAATGTAATTGTTTATTAGAATCTTTTGATACTCCTTCAAGTTATTTATGTGTTGTATTTGTTAGGCCCCCAATACACGTACAGTTCACCTTCAGGTTGAAATGACTGGCTGAACTCAGACAGTTCCACCTGTTTCAGTTCACCCCTACATACGAACAGATTGGTATGTCAATAAGGTTACCATCCTCAGTCAGCCTTGAAATAAGACTTAGTGTAGTGAGTATTTAGTTTATCCATTGGAAAATGTTATCAATGGAATTACTTGAATATGAAGAAATTGCATGTGTATTAAATAAGAAGAAGAAATGCTCAGAGGGTGGTGGAAAGTTTGTCTGAATCGGGAAAACTACACCCATATACATTTTCTGCACAAGGGAGATTTCTGAACTCCTCTATAAATTTGAATAGAAAAAAATAATTCAAGCACGTTGCCATGGCAAAATATCGGATGAAACATGAGATGTCGCTGAGCACGAGGAGAGTTGAGACTGAATTGAGTGAATACATGGCTTGCCGGTCTATCGCATTCCCACCTACACGCCAGTTCCATCTTACAGGCATTGTGGCCTGCAGGTGAACTGTCGGGTTTCCTACAGTCCTATGACTAGCCGGCAGGCCACCTCACAAACTTCAGTTTGGCCTTTCAGACTTCAACTGTCTAGGCCGATCGGAAGGCGTAATTTTACGTGTAAGGGGGAGAAGGGGGGGCTAGACAGTTTGTCAAATATAGCTGTTATTTCTAGGTACCACACCCTTTGAGACAGATAGTTTTTATTTCTTGTCATTTGTAGTGTCGGGACCACCTACCCCAAAGGTGCTTAATTATCAGAATGGATGTGGTATGCAGATTAGGGATGCACAAAATAAATATATTGAAACTGACTTCATTAGAATATTACTATAAAGGTTCTAAAAATAATGATTTATAATTTAATAGACTATTTTGATAGATACCAGTATTGTATTTTTAATAGGAGAAAACTTAAAATTGAAACCATATTAGTACTAAATGAAACCATCGTGTCAGCAATCCACCATATACTAACTGGTCATTGATCGTTCCCCTGTAAGTCCACTAATACTTACTTGTTCCTGTTCACGTCCTGGCATGGTGGCCCAGACCCTGCGCCATCTACCAAAGCTCATTAATTATATAGCACTGATTGCAACCGCCAGTTGAAATCTCTATCCTCCACCATTTTATACTTAAAATACAATTTTGGAAGCTATAGATCTAGTCTATTTAGCCCCCTCAATAATGTAAACTGCACTAATCAGAAACAGTTACGTCTTTGCACTAGTTCATAAAACGTGTGTCTCACACATGATTGTGAGAGCTTACATTACTATTTAGTATTGTTTGTTTATTTTTCTGACACTTGATGGTTAACTTTGACAATGTTTTACATTAATATTGCAAGATTCGGATTTAATTAAAAATTCCTAGAACGCTTATAGAAGAATCACAGCTTGCTGTTGACGATGGCAGTAGTTAATGAACCAGTAATCATAATATAACATAAGGTAGCAACATTGGTATTCAAAGGCAATTGTGAACTAAATATCGAACCCCAATCAGAATTATTAGGCGTGATTATTTACTATATTATTTTACAAAAAATATTAAGTCTCAAATTCTAAATAATTTGTATAAAGTAATTACCATTATAAATATAAAGTTATAATCAGAAACAAATTATCAGTACAGTGATAAAATAATTCAATATGAAAAATAAATAAAGGTTTGATTAATTATAGCTCCCATGATTTTTAAAAATTGGGACAAAATTCAATGTAATGGTTAAATAGTATGCTTTGCAGTCAAGAGTAAGTAAAAATATTAAATTTCCAGCTGTTTTACCTAATAGGTTAGATGTCAAGTCTAAATGTTATGTGAATAGATAAGATTTTATTTGACGAATGTAAGTAACTCCATAAGGATAATAGAATATATTCAAAATGTAGAAAAAGAGAAGTATACATTAAAAAACTGGGCATGCTTGCTGTTGTGTAATAAACACACAGTTAATACTTGGAAAGCACGAACAGGAAACTGTTTCAACAGCAACTAGACACAGGACAGTAGTTTAATAATTCATGATCTGTGATCAACTTGCTATGTGGAAGGTAGGATGCTGTATCGACTTTTAAACTATGATCTGGGCGGGTACAAACCCCACCAGCCAAACTGTCATGGATCTCAATATATCCTTTCTCTAATCTCTATTGGACTAATAGGTTAAATTGTTAGTCAGTTTCAGCAACATGATAAATAAAAATAATACATTTTAAACATGATCGTCTTACATGTTGACCAGTGATCCATGCCGCTTGGGTAAAACTGACAACACAACTGACAGCGAAAGAACGCTCAACTGACCACGTTCATCACCATTTGGGAGATACGGATGGCCACTCTCCTGAAAACAAACATATTAACATATTTGACAGGTATAGTACGTATTAGTTTGTTAACGTTATGTTCTTTTTTCTTAGAGCCATATTGAAAGTTATCAAAAACACTTTACTATCCATTCAATCATGGATACCACTTCAGGTACTCATGTTGTTTGAGAAGTCAACACACGAAAAGGGAGGCCTTGCAAATATGTTTTTCCATTTTAACTAGTAAAGTCGATTTACATTTCTTTTCAAAGTGACAAAAAATTGCTACTGAACCGATATTTAATAATAAAACTGATTTTATTTTATTTTAAACTATGATAAAAATCCGATAATACCGTTAGTATATGATATTTCTAATGATCTTTGAATGCTTGTTCTCAACTCTCAATGAAATTAAAAAGGTCAATCGAAAAATAAATTTATTTACATATCCCACCCATCACTAGCACGATGATGAGAGTGAGGTGAAAAAGGTTCACATTGACCACCCCAAACACCACGACCATCATAGTTCCTATAGGTCTGCTTCATTCTCATTTACTGCATTCTTCCTAATGTGCGTCAACACAAAAGCTTTCTATAAATCAAAATTCTATATAAAATTAAGAAACCAAAGTGGTACACACTTTCGGTATTGATTAATATCACCATAAATCAAGCCTTTCCTTCAAGGTCAACTGTTATTTGGGAGGGATTAGAAAGAGAAAAGGGCCCATTTTATTGTACGCCAGAGAAACATTTACAAGGATTGGTAAACACTAGTGTTATTGGAGGTGATGATCGTGACTAATAAAATTACCTTGGTTATATTCCCTAAGCTGACGACTTATTGGTGAAGTACATTGAACTTACTGACCTTTTACGAACAAAGCGAGGGTGGAGTTCTTGTTTTTTGGATCCTAGAAATTTCCTTATAAAATATACACATAAATAGTTGTGATGTAGACCTACAGGTTCGTTTTTACTTGTCCTCTCTTTGGATTCAAAGATGAGCTATTCTGAATCCGACAATAAAGACGGCTCTACAGGGAAATATGAAAGTCCAAATCAACATTAAAGTGGGACACGCCAATAGCTCATTACCCTAGATTGATAACTCCAAATATACTATATAATAGCCTATATCCTTTAACAAAAGCGCGAATGTGAATGTGAAACAATGAAACATTGGCGGATGGTCACAACCTACTACGATTGATAGAATGCTCCTCTTACATGACGTCACAATATTCTGTAACTCACACCAAACTGAATCATACAAACAAAATAATAAACTGAATTATTTTAACGCTAAACAAATCCTTTGCCTACTTGGGCGATAAATACACACATAACTGTCCACAAAATATATAGGCTTAAGGCCTCCGTCTTCTCCCAACGGTGAATTTTAATACTTTTACCTCCAACAAAAAGAAAACAAAGCTTAAGGCTTACATTGGCGGTAAAATACTCAGAATAGCATATATAAACCAAATAGCCTAGCTCTTAAGACTATCGCCAACTCTGACCATCAAAATATTTATAAAGTCTTTAAATCTATATAAAACCCTTATAAAGATAAAGGACAGCAAATTTTACGGGCATCCACAACAGCCTACTTTGCACAGACCAAACAAATTACACAACCACAATAATGCCACAGCCCATAAGCAACCCTCAATGACAATGGAACCGCTATTATCTTCCAACGTGACGTCTTCCTCAGAGATAATCTTCTATGGAGCGAATGGTGTGACCCGCCTCGTATTAAACCACCCAGTCAAGTCTCTTGTTCGGATACTGGTGACAGCAACTCTGTGTGCTTTAATTGTGATTTAGATGTAGTGGAGCGGGTTTTGAAGTGATGGCATCAAGGTCCAATCAGTGTCAAGCAAGTAATAGTACGTAGAGCTATGAGAGCCTAGTTACAGTCCTATTCTTCCAGCCAAGCCACGTCAGTATTTGGCTGGCTGCATCCTTCTATGCGCTGGTGTCCACGTCCTACAGGCGCGTAGTTCCCTGACCATGGCGGATGGTTGAAGTGGCATCCATCTTTCTGGTGGTGAATGTCGGATGGTAAAGAGAGGAAGTAGGTCGTATGATTAATGCAAATAGAAATGAATAAATATAGTATTGAAGAGGTGAATAGTAACTTATATTTCCCTGAAATGATAGGGTTATTATATGTAGGAGATCGCGTAGTCATCTTGCGGTCGGCAATCTGTATCATACTAATGCTAAACAACAAAAAATTGTATAATAACTTTCTTGTATAAATAGGAGTGATACACATTAATTAGGTACCTACTTATTTTAGAAAGAAAAAAAAAATTGGAGAGAATATACAAGTGCCCAGTTTATATCCAATTGTTTTAATTATTTTGGTAGGTTGCATTTTTGTACAGAACAGTCTAAATGATTGAAATATATATATTTAATATAATGATTTTTTTTCATACTCCACGTCTTAATACCCATCTATTATAGGGTATAATTTAGAGAAAGTGACAAATTTTTTACGTGAATAGCTATTTAGTACACACCTGACTTTACACAATTTGGAATTTATCCCTGAATTTCTCATCACAGGCAAACCAGGAAAGACGAGAATATCAAGTCCACCTATGTGTCCACTTGGGCAGATTTTATATTTAATATTTAAGAACATTTCTCTTATACATTTGTGTTTGTTGTACGTATAAACAGAAATATGAAAAATATTTAGCTAGCTAACCGAAAAGGAAATATAAATTAAACCTGGATTTTCCTTTCATTTGTAGGAAAATAAATGGTACGACACAATTGCAAAAACTTTCTCATATTGTGTATTGAAGCGTTGAAGAAAATGTTCAAAAATAAGTTTTCAGTAAACTACCCTTAAGTAAGTTTAATATATTTAAACAATCAAATCACTATAAGCAACACAATAAAAACTCTTCATTTATAAACTTTAAACGAAACTATTCATTTTTTTTTCAAACTTAATAAAGTTTAAAAAAAAGTCATTTTTATCTACCTTAAAATGATATGTAAACTGTTAAAATAAAAATATATTCTAAGTAAGAATATGTTTTTATTTTAACAAATTATATATCATTTTAGGGTAGCTAAAAATAACTTTTTTAAAAATTTATTAAATTTGAAAAAAAAAATTGGAATAGTTTCGTTTAAAGTTTATAAATGAAGAGTTTTTATTGTGTTGTTTATTGTGATGTGATTGTTTATATAATTTAAGTAAACTTCCATTTGATTGATTTATTAAAACAAGTAAAGATATAAAAATTATTTATTAGTATATCAAATAATCCCCAAATACCAATTTTGAACAAAATAAGTATAGATATTATCACAAAAATATTCAAACTTAAAAAAAATCTATCTTCTGTGGTTTTTAAATACCAATATAGGCCTAATATATAATTTGTTTAGGTAAAAAAACTTAATAGATACCCATTTTGAACCAAATCACTTGAAACATTAACTTTAAATATTCGAACTAAAAAAAATCATCAGTAAAAAACCTTTACATGAACTTAAACCCCAATAAGACGTATACAATTTAGTCATTTAAAGCCTTTACAGATAAAATACACTTCAGACGAACTTGTTAGATTTATTTTCAAACTATTATTTACATTCGGAAATAATTCATCAGTGAATTACCCTTTAACTCCCCTTTTAAACAAAGAAAGGGTATATATTGTTATTTTAGAGATCAACCATGACATTAACATGAGTTTTTAATAAAGTCCTTAAAGAGATTTGCTTAGATTAAAATTTAATAAAAATTGATTATCATTAAACTACCCTCAAACAGATGTTTACACCAAAAACATGCAATACCCTATCAGTGCTATTCGTTATATCAAACATTTCCAATACACCCATTTGTGACAAGATCAAGTAATTTTATAATTATTTCAAAGTAAAACTACCATTAAAATAATTTTTACTCTAAGAACCACTATACGGTGCTATTTTCCATGAAAAATATTAGATTATTTATATTTTGAAACATATCTATAAAGTAATTTCTTGAATATTTTAAGTTATTGAAAATCAGTCATCAATTAACTACATATAAAGGATTTTTTACTCCAAATAAAAGTATTCAGTGTTACTTGTCATGACAAACACGCTCAATATATCCATTTAGAAACTAATCTTTATAGAAGTTTTTTTAAATATTAAAGGTTTTTAATAAATAGTACATTACTTAGCTAACCATTAATACGTGTTTACCCCATAAACCAACTTGATTGCATAAATAAGGTTTTACCACAAAAATAATTGTACATACCAAATACCCTCAAGATACCAATTTGTTTCTAAATATTTAGAACCACTTGTAAAATGTTTCAAGTTTTTGAAAAATGGGTCATCAGTAAACTACTCATGAATGAGTTTTAACCCCTAATATAAATATATATATATATATATATAAATATATATATATATATATACAGCATTATTAGTTATAGCACACAATCCCTAGATATGCATTCTAAACAAAATTGTTAGAAACAGTTTTTAAACTCTTTAAATTATCAAAAATATCTCGTCCCTGAAAAACCTCTAAATAAATTATTCCCAAAAGCTAATAATACAAGAACTATTAGTATTCTCAAACGATACATATATAAACTACCCTAATTTGGGGACTGGAGTTAATAAAAAATATATTGAGGACTAACCCTATAAAATCTAAATATCATGTTTGAAGGAAATTCATAAACATTTCTAATCCGTGTCCATGGACAGACAGACTGACAGACAGACATAAATGGGAGGGATACATAATTGTAAAGTTCAATTTTTTGGGTTCGGGTTCACATAAAACGTAAAAATTCATCATAATTTTGATGTTGATTTTATTCACGACTACAATATTTTCTCTTGATTAGAAAAAAGTAAAAAAGGTTGGCTCTAATAGATAATAATTCATAAGTAACATTACTTACAAAATTATCAATGTCGTGTTTAAATGATTTAGTCTTTATTAAACTGCATTCTGGCTTTCTGGAGCATAAAAATATTTGTTGGTTTTCTTTAAATTTGACACATAATTTTTCATAAATTTTAAATATTCTAATGCATAATGAGTACTGGTACATAATTTAGAAAACTTGGCCACAATAAAAGAATATCATCTCCTTTTTAATTACGCATTGGTGTATATTTGCTTAAGTTTGATATACATTTATTCATATTTCTGTAAACCGCTGTGCAAAATTCAAACATTATTTAAAATAAACTAGATTAATGGTGACAACGGGGTAGGTTGAGAGTCAAATGTCAGTCAATGGAATTTGGGGTGGTCCGATGGATATACGCTTCTATCTAAGTGGGTGCACTTATTTACAAGATATCTTTACAACTCCTACCATTCTGGGGATTTACAATAAATTACAACAAATAGTCGAAGAATAAAATATTAGCATCTCTAAAATATAAATAGTTATGAAATGAAATAAATTTAAAAAAATATTTTCCTATTATTAAAGTTGCCTCTCTAAAGTTTACTATCCAAATAAAGACATTTGAATAACTACACAAAATTGTGGGCCCATAAATGAAATTATTAAAAGTGCACATAATTTTATGTTAGGTGTATTTAGAATAATATTTATTTATTTTATGAGTTTAATGTGAATATTGGCCAATAAGCTTATTAAAACCCTTAGTAAAAAATAAAAATGCATTGACATGAAATTAAACATTTGAGAATACAATACGTTTGTTTTTGTATGTTTGAAGCTTGCAAATATGTTTAAATATGTATTATTGTAAATAGTCATACGCCCTGTTGTGTTGGTGTTTCTTCCTCTTCAATTTGTAAATTTGGGGAGATGTTTTCTTCGGATTCTTCCCTATCTTTAGAATACATTTATGCAATTTTTATTTAACTAAATAAGCTCTTGGGACATAATAAATTTTTTGTTAAGAACTAGCTCGAATTAATATCGTAACCATGAAAACAGTTAATAATGAATATTTAAAAGGATATTTAACAAACAAATTTTAATTTTGTAAGAAATTTATTTCTACCTCAATCCAAACAAATAATATAGGATAGTGCTTTAAAAAATAGTACAATTTTCTAAAAACATAATAACTTTATAAATATATCGTGTAGGCCTTAACAGAAATTTGGATCAACTTTCACTGACTATGGCTGTAATACTACCTCGAAAATAGCTGATTCTTTTTAAATGGATACAGATTAAAAATTGCCATGGTCTTGTCTTTTAACTTGTGATAAACTATTATTATTGAAATTTTCAAGTACTTGCACCAGATCAGAACTCATGACAACCAGGTGCTTGTGTAGTGGTTAGTACTTTGACTCTCACGGCCGGGATTCATTCACAAAGGATTCATTCACGTAACGTAATGACATAAACAAACAATGGATTTGGACTGATTAAAAACAAATTGTCAGCTAACATGAAACGTAAGAATTTAGGGCTTATAAGGTACAAGTAATTGCAATAGAAGCTTACTGGATGTACAAAATAAAGTGTAACTAGAGGCAACGACGTTTAGAGTTTACGAGACTTGAACTAACTAAAACAAAGAGGTAGTCTGCATTCCACAAAAAACAAATTACTACTAAATAATAATGTTGAAAGAACAAGTGATACCATTCACTGAGCCCCCTCACGCACATGCAACTTTGAGAGTGTCAAATATTTCTTAGCCTCATTAAAATCTATGATCCCACATATGAGCGAGCGCACATACAACTAATCAGCTGGCCGATTAAAACTTCTGTGTTTTTCCACAAACTTGGTACAACTCAATAGTTGGGATAAGTGATAGTAACCTACAGGTTTTCACATTTCCTCGCACCATTGCAATGAGTAATCGGCTGGCTTTCATCTTATTGTCAACTTAGTCAATAGTCTCTTTTCTAGAAGGATACACTCTCAATTTATTTTTGTCAGAACTTTTTACTCCTCATTCGGCTGATAAACATATTCAATAATTAATCTCAGGTTTTAGGTATAATTAGGCTTTATTTGGAGGAAGTGTACCGCCATTTGTGAGGAGAGGGAGTGAAAAACTGTTTAATACAAACATCTCAGTGTACCCAACTCGGGCTCAAACACTAATATGCAGTCCAGTATATTGCAAGAGTGATGCCTTATACAGTTAGACCATAGGAAATACTAAATTTGGAGTCGTATGGATTGTTAACTCTCTAAGTGAAATACGAGTTCATAAGAATTGCCTATACTCATTCAAGAGTATGTAGTTGAAATTGTTTTTGGATAAGCCTGTAAATAATCATAAAACTTTTAGAATTTAACTTTAACTACGTGTTTACTTGTGCAAGAATGTAGGTTGATGTCAATTCATTACCATTCTAGTATTTTTTTATTTAATCAAATGTGAATGTCCATTTTATTACATTCCGATAACAATATCGAGGTGTATATTCAAAATGTACCTTGGTTGCACCTGTCAAGGAGTAATATAGAAAAAACGTTACTGTTGAAAAGGTACAGGATCTTTGTAAGGTAACATCAGCCCGTTTTCCTCCTATCATCTTCAGACTGATACTAGGTAAGAGTTTTCCAATGTCAATTTCAAGGCTTTCATGAGAAAAAAGAGGAATATTCATTATTCAACGTACAGCAATGTCAAAGCTAGCGTTGTCGAAAAAATTAATCGAACGCTAAACAAAAATATGTGGAAACAATTTACTACTAAAGGATCTTATCAAAGGGTCAATATGATATATTCTTTTACTCTATAAGTATATTCATCAAACAATACACTCAACCATTAATATAGGACCTATATACTACATTAAGAATCTACGTACCATCTTTAGGCATTCCAAGACTGTCAATCCTATACGAATCAGGTTTAAAATTGGTTATATCAGTTCATATCACCAAGCATAAGAAGGTTTTCGCTAAAGGATGCAATACGATCTCTTCAAAGTATTTTTCAAGGTTTGTAAAGTTGTCAAAACGAATCCTAGAATGTTTTGGTTTGAAGATACGACGCAAACCTATCCTAGGATTCTACACTTATGAAATGAAGGAAAAATTGTATATTGAAGTTTTTTGTGGAACAGGCCATTACACTTAAAGGAGATAGGACTTACATCAAGTGGTTTGAGTTCGACTATTAATTTTATGGAGCATTACTTTCCAAAAAATAGTGTTTTTTTCATTGGTTTAAGTCTGATGATTTTTTTAATCTGCTAGCTCATAATTTGTACAAGTCCAACTACGAATATTTTTAACGTTCTCCAAAAATCATTGTTTAGACGATTAAAATCGATGATTGGAAAAAATATAACATACCATTCATTTTATTTTTCAGTAAAACGAAAAAAAAACTTTTACCGACTAAACTAAAAGTTTTATTAAAAAAGTTACTATTAGGCAATTGTACTCCTAGTCAATATAAATTTATTCCCAAATATAAAGGGTCAATTATTTTAGTTTATTAGTTATTAAAGTTGTAAAATGTTATCATTTTTCCACTCAATGCTTTGACAAAAAATAAAATTTGTATCTAATATCAGTTTTATGACAAAAATTATGTAAAAGTGAGTCAAAATTAATAATAATAATAATAATTTTTTAAACTGATATATTAAATAAAAATCATTTACACGTTGAAATAAATTATGATTATACCTCAATCACACAATTAATTATGATTATAGCACTTTCTATTCATCATTGTCTTTGTCCCTTGTGTTGGTTGTAGGATACTTAATAATTCCATCATAAAATTGATTGATCTTTTCAGGTATTTATTGGGTGACTTTGGAGATGTCCTTTAGCTTTTTGAAAATGAATGCAACTTTCCCATCATATCATTTGGCAGTGGGGAGGTCCACGTGATCTTCTTTCTTCAATTTGAATGTTCCATACATTAGCCCATCAATGTATTCCATAGCCTTGACACAGCCCTTTATCTCCTCGGTGTAGATAAGATCTATATACTTAATGATGTTGAACCTCAGATTTTTCTTCATAATGTCTTTGTATGTTTTCTTGAAATACCGTGACCACCAGTCCTTGGGGTTGAGTATTTGGTCATTTTGAATCCTCTTTACTTGATACTGGGAGTTGTTTATAGGTGTTATGGAGACCTACAGATGCCGTCAGTAGTGTTCTTTTGTTCTCTGCTCTCATATTTCCATAAACTCTATTATTTGATCTAGATCAGCTACTTGATTATTTTGTATGGATGTGGACTTATACTTAAGAGTATTTTAATTATAATAATACAAAGTCGAATTTATACGTTGTAGGAAAAATATTATTTAATTATAGCTTTGCTAGAAATTTAATTTTTTGTTGTTGCAAAAACCAATAAAGGAATTGTTTTCTAAATTTCATAAGTAATTAATTTATTCTACCTTTGAACACACATTTATACCGCGTCACGGCTGCAACGATTGTGAAACTGAATGGTCCAATATACCAGTGCAATTACTATCAGTTTTACAAGCTCACTGTTGGGTAGAAAAAGGTTAATATTCGATGAATCTTATCCTTCTTCCACTAAACGAAAATTTCAAGGCCTATTTTAAGCATGAAGTAGAGACCAAAATATTCACTTTTTTCATTCATTAGATTGCTTATAAAAATTACTAAATCACTATCTCAGTTTAATACTTTGCTGATAATAAGAAAAATCAATGTTTTCCAGTTTTTTACTTTAAAATACAAAGTTTTTTTTTAGTTATTGAGAATATTGCTTTTTTGTTTCGTGCTTGCACCAATACTGTTAAAACCCGACTATAAATAATTGTGTGAATGAAACTGTTAACAAATTTACGAGATATTGTAAATATTAAAAAAATGTAAATGCATTCAGTAATAAACTATTACGTTTTGTAATTTTTTATCTTTTCTCCGAATTATTTTTATTATCTTCAACCATAAGATTAAGTTTATTCTTTACGTTTTAGTTTAATGAGCAGGGTCAAATTTGTTTAAGGATAGTTTAATTTTGTTTGAGTTTTTAAACTTTTGAATATTTTATGAATTATCTCTATTTGTTTAAATTGGATATATCTTTGGTTTTATATTACTATAAATTACTATTAATATTTTTATGATATACATTATAAACCATCATAGAATAAATTTTGAGTGATTATGTTAAAACAATAATTTTTTTTCTTCAGATTTTACATATCTTCTAACCTTCATAATAAGACGACTACTTCGCATTGAGCACAGCTGCTAAGGTACCTTATTATTTGTTTTTATAACGTTCACTAAAATGTCGTCTGTTTTGACCTTATTGATGTTTAAAAAAAAATGTATCATTTGTGTATCTTGACTAGACAACTTAATAGTTTTAAGTCTAGTCTTGTAATTACTATCTAACTAAATGAGAGTGAAGATCTTTATATCCACCCAAACAAATTATATATTCACTTTATAGTACTTTATAGTATATATATTTTAATGTTAAAAAAGTTTACCGCGTTTACATTTTAGATATCCTTTTGGACCTATGGGAAGCCTGTATTTGATTGGTGTTACTGCTATTGGATAAACTGGGTGACTGCAGCTAGCATTCAGGCCAATTTATTCCCTTGCTACCCTTAGGTATCAACATTGATTTATACTTTTTGCCAAGTGCTCCCAGTCTATGGGAATCCTTAGTGGATCCGGTCATCTTCTTAGTGTTTTTATCGTTGTTATTGTTTGCCTACCAGTTACCAGGGCCAGGCTTCGACCATCAGATACATTACTTCCTCTAGAATTCTCCTGGATACCTAGAGAGAGTGAGACGTTTATTATTCCTGCATTCAGTTATTACTATGCTAAGTACTAGGTCCTATCAAGCTTCCCAATCTCTTTTGTTGTCCATTTATCATTTGTCCTTTAAATCATTATATTCTTCTGTCTCGTTGTTCTCCTCTACCCTATAGTCTCTTCTTCTACATCTGTATGGCCTCAGTCTTTGTTATTTGAGTTTTTCAACTTAATCACCACTTTCCTTCAACGAGAATATTATTGTGAATTCGTTGAAGAGATTCCATAGGATGCCATTACGTAGACTGTCATAGATACGGCGTCCTTGAAGTATTAATTATAGCTGGTTCCTCAGGTGTTGCGTGTTACCACATTTCCAAACCACGTGTTCAGTTGCTGCCTCTTTTTCGTAGTCGCAATTTCTCGTCTCCATCATTCCTTGGTCATGAAGAAGTGATCTATACAATCTATGTTTTGACGTCCGTGAAGTTGCCCCTCCCCCTCCCTCCCAACACACACACTTTTAAAAATTCATGTTTTTATGATTGGAATCATTTGTTCCTCGTTTGTTCTTCGTTTGTTCTGGATTGTTCCACCAAAAGTTTCATGTTTTCCGTTTTGATAGTCCCACAAATTATATGTTTACATTGGGGGGCCAGCTTCACGGTACCCACCCACTTCTAAAAATTCAAGTTATTATGATCGCAATAGTTTTTTCTTCGTTTGTTCTGGATTGTTCCGCATTTGTTCTTGCACAAATGGGTCGTGACCTTGTGGCACTTTGTTTACTCGTGAGGGACCAACTTAACGGAGCCCCCCAACATTTAAAAATTCAAGTTACCAGTAATTCTTTAAGAAGTTGGGTGACATATAGAGCAATCCAATCAACAATTTGTTACAGAACTTTGACCTTGATACTATCTGATCCAGGCGTTTTGTTCTTTTTCATTGAAGCTATGGAACACCTGACTCCATTCTGGGCTACTGTATTCACGTCAGTATCGTCACCATGAGGGTCAGTAGTTAGTCTTCTTGTTTCCTGGTAATGTGCGTCTTAATCTTATTGGGTGTCATTAGGGATCAACGTCTTCAGGAGCATCTCCACCTATTCTTCCCAGTCAGTGGACATTATTTCGTCATTTTTAAAGGTATTGTGGCAGTTGGTTGTGTGGAGAGTAGCTTCCAATCCCTCATCTAAAGAAAATGTGGTAGGCTATTATATTGTATTTCTTGTTATGGTTCAATGAGCTAGCAGCTATCCTCTAATTGTTTGAAAACGAATAATACCTTTGTTCACTCGTACAAATATGTTGTCTACGTTACTAATTTTTCCTTTGCTTATTTTTTATACACTAAAAAGAAATAATTATTTCTGATACCATGTTTTAAGAAAATAAAATCTGTCCTACTTGGCAAAGAAAATCTCATAGATGATGATAAATATAACCAATTTTTAAAAAAAAGTATCTTTTAAACACTTCTATGGTGCTATAAAAGCTAAGCTGTTTATTTGGAACTCAAAACAAATATTTAAAAACTGGTAAATTTAGAGTTTCTGCAAGAAGCCTTCCAACAGGATAATCCTTAAGGAATGGTATTGTAGGAACATTAATTATTAGTCTTTTGGAGACTAATGGTAGAATAAATCAAGCCATCAATTTACAAATTTGCAACAAACTTACCAGGACTTGTATAACTGTATACAAACTGTTGGTACAATTATATCATATATGGAACTCTCCAGTCTTTTGAGATACCTTTTCCTTGAATCTCATAGGAATTTGTCGTTTTCTAATACGAACTTTGACACCAGTCTTTTAAATATAGTATTTAATCAGTAGATGCCTGATGAATAGAGACCGATTCTACTCGCCTCTACTATTATCTATGCTTACTCTTTAGGAGTGTAGTTTAGGTAAGATTTCCCTAAAAGTGGCTTGATTGAAACGACATTTTGTTCACATGAAACTAACGAGTGACCGCGTATTAGGAATAAGTGCTTGACAGTATAAATCATCCTCTTACACATAACTACAACCAAATACTCACAACTGTGTGATTTTACTTTTGTCCAGCTGCCCCATCAGTGAACAGAATAAAAATCTTCACTGAACCTGGTACTTCATTTTGAACATAACGCAATAGGAAGGAGTACTTATTCATCAGGGGACGTATTTGCCTCTCCTTCATGTTTGATTTGTTCGTTTTTATATCATGTATGCAAAATACATTCACTCAAATTTGGATCAAATAAAATACTTCTTGAATGGGTATTAAACGCAGAAGTTAGGTTTGCATGTAGTCAAAAGAAAGCGCCACACTGTCATTCTCGTTTTCACTTGTTTTAGTCAATGCCGTAGAAAGTTTCTTGAGCCTTTTTTATGAGCCGTTAGCTCAGCAGCAGTATTCCGTTTGGCATTCTCGCTTATATATATATATCTTTTATTTTGACAGCCAGATTTGAATTGGCTGCAAACTTCAATTTGTAGCCGTCCAAAAGGATAATCAAAGTTTTTCTTGCAATATTGGTAGTATAAGTGATATTTGACCACATTTTTAAATTTTGAATGGTCTTTTAGGAAATTCTTATATATATATATATATATATTAACAATATTGTATCAAACTTAATTGAATTGAGCCTAAAAACTGGTCTTTAAAAATTATTTCAAACTAGGAAAAAATAAAATTAAAAAACATTATTTTAAGGAATATGTTTTCTAACCAATATTTTATATTTATATATAATTTACTCTTATAACGACTAAGAAAGTAGTCAAATGTCTAAAGTGCTACATTTCTCTGATTTATTGAAGGTATTTGGCAAATCTAAAAGTAATAAAATTCACAAAACAAGACATGTTTTACTAACTAGAACGGTATTTTCATTCTGTTTCAAAGCCAAAATCTGTCAGCGTACCGTAGCTCGTAGCTACCGGAGTTTTCTTGATTTTAAAGAAAGTGTTTCGTCTGTGTTCAGTTGAATAACCACTCGTATATTCTTAGCTTGAGACATATCTAACAAGGGTTGTTATTGTAACAAGAGAGTTGGGCTTGTGTTAACATTACTAAACACTTGGGTATCCTCGGCAAATCTCGTCCTTCAAGTCCTAGTTACACGGACACTGCTTGTCTTCACTTGTGTGTGCCCCTTTTTATCTTGGTGAAATGGTCAAATTGAGAAGACTACTACATTTATTAAACTTTTACTCTCATCTTTGTCAAAAAATATAAATATTTATGAGACTATATTAAATTGTCGATATCTCTACTACAGTGATTATTTATTTAGATTTATTTTTGATTGACTGTTCTGTTTGTTCTATATTTATTATAGTTTGTAAGTCGTATTTTATAATCACATTTTCTGAAAATTGATTTTTTAATCCAAGATAGAATAAAACTAAATAAATATATGTCAATCACATTACTAAGCCTTTTGTGCTCTCTACATTCGCTTCTTCCCATTTTATTATTCATAAACCTATGTTTGACAAACTGTCTCTTTCACTACAATGTGATATTCATCATTGTAGTCTCCTGAGGCCAGTTTCTACGCCTTTGAAGGGATAACGCATGTGCTCTTTGCGTAATGAATGAAAACAGGTCGAGAAGGGATGTAAAAGGCTACAAAGTAGGGACTGGTTTAAGGCTAGAAGGTCCCCCCGTATGCATCAAGGTGCAGCTAGCTGGCTCAGAGATCAAAGACTTTTTGCTACCTTTTATAAGACTCAACCTTTGGTGGGTGGTGAGAATATGTTGAATGAAATTTTAGAAATATGCTTGAATTAATGTATGTAAAAAGTCACATCCAGGCCACCATTATTTCCTAGTAGCCACATAAGGAAAGTTCACATAGACACATACTCACATAGACTTTACTCCATCCATGTTCTTATCACTACTACAGTCTTACTAGTAGTTCTATGAAAAGTAGACCTCACTGGCCCCATGTTCTTATCGTTACTACAGTATTTCTAGTTGCTTTATGAACAGTAAACTTCGCTCCGTCCATGTTCTTATCGTTACTATAGTTCTAATAGTAGTTCTGTGAACAGTGTAACTTGATTCTTAAATGCTCTCATTGCTACTATATTCTTTTTAGTAGTTCTATAAACTGTAAACCTCGCTCCCTACATGTTCATATCTTTTCTACAGTTCTAATAGTAGTTCTGTGAACACTGGACCTCCCTCCCTTCATGTTCTTTTCGTTAATTACAGATTAATAGTAGTTCTGTGAACAGTACACTTTGTTCCCTACATTTTAATATCATTTATATAGTCTTAATAGTAGTTTTGTGAAAAGTAGACCTTATTCTCTATATGTGGTTATCATTACTACAGTCTTAACTGTAGTTCTGTGAACAATCGACCTAACTCCATTCATTTTCTTATCGTTTCTACAGTCTTACTAATAGTTCTGTGAACAGTAGACCTCCCTACCTCCATATTTTTTTTTAATCGTTAATACAGACTTACTAGTAGTTCTGTAAACTGTAGACCGTGATCCCCACATGCTCATATCGTTATTAAAGTATTATTAGTAGTTCTGTAAACATTAGACACCTTGTTCGCTACAGGTTCTTATCGTTAATACAGTCTTACTAGTATTTTTGTAAAGATTAGACCTTGCTCCCTGCATGTTCATATTGTTACTGCAGTTTTGTTAGTAGTTTTGTAAACAGTAGGCCTTACTTCATACAGGTTCTTATCGTTAATACGGTCCTACTATTATTTATATAAACAGTAGACCTTTCTTTCTATAGCTTATTATCGTTACTATAGTCCACGACTAGTTTTGCGAACAGTAGAACTCGCGTTCTCCACAATTATATCGTTTTTACATTTAGATTTATCTTTGGATTTCAAATTACACTATCTCTTGTAACTGAGGAGATAAGTGCAGAAATATAATAACCCTTTTTGGCGGGATGTATTCATTATTTAAACTTCTATGAAATCCGTAAATCTATCTATTAAAATAAATAAAATTTAGTCAATATTATCCATGCTCAAGGTTTTGACTGACTATACAAATAGCTTTTAGTTCAAGAGGTAAGCTACCAGAAACAGCTGATAATACATTTTTTCACTAAATGAGTCTTATCATGCATGCTTTTGTCACAACTCTCTCAATTTCTCTTTGAACTTGAGGTAACTTATAGATTTTTCCTTAGTGATCAATTTAAACAAATAACCTAATAATTTGTTCAATAGTATATAATATTCATTAATTATAATCGTTGCTCACATGATTGAAAGCGTCAATTTCGTCAAAATATGTCAAAATTAAAACTTAAAAATTGCACTAATTTTCAATCAACTTATTTTAATTTTAATTAAAATCAATAATTGAGAAAATATATGTTAAAGAATATAAAAAAGAGCTATATACATAAAAAGTATGAACTTACCAAATATAATATGAATTGATCAATATATTTAGCAGCCATCAAGGAATAAACAAACAGAAATATAATTTCAGAGCAGCCACCATCTTAGTATGTAGTATAAACATCTCAACAAACCGTTTATAAAATAAGTTACTACACCTAATTTTAAATAATTTTACTGGCAAATGTTGTTAAAATTTGAGTATTTATTAGACAGCTATCACGCTAAAAACATCCTGGACCCAAACAGATGCAATCCAAATAGTCAGGTTAAAACAAGGTTTCGCTGAAATCGATCAAATATTATTATTGTATTTAGTGATATGCGTCTTAATATCAGAACTGCCAATCTTAAACTAAAATTTATTTAGGAACAAATAAAAGGTGAGTTAGATTTTCATTTGAAGCATATAGACCGATAAAGTTTGCAATGAAACACTTCAATTTACACTAGATATAATGACAAAATAGGGAAAGAACTGAAACACTTCGATTTACAATAGATATAGTGACAATATTGGGAAAGAAATGAAACACTTCAATTTACACTATATAGACTGACAATATTGGGAAAGAACTGAAACAATTCCATTTACACAATATATACTGACAATA
>CABEEJ010006838.1:19739-36139 GCA_901482245.1 Timema douglasi | reverse complement strand
AAAATTATTTTCAACAATTTACTTATTGCTACATAAAAACGACAGCAAATCGAAAGCGAATGTATAACTGTAAGCCTCTTGGCTCGAGTCTTGTAACCAAACAAGTGTCTACGGTGTAGCGGACGCGTGTGTACCTGGGTTTGTCCCCAAACTGGTCCTTGAACTGCTCCAGAGTCTGATCCAACTCGTCCTGAGTCACCAGGTAGCCCCGGTCGTGGCACAGCTGCAACCAATCACACACATCGCTTTAGACAAGAGTCGCTGGATTAAGATAGCAGGTCCGCGTCTTACCACCCATCCAGGTTAGGACTATACGCTAATGGGTTAGGGATAAGGAAGGTTGAATTAAGAAGTGTACCGGCACTTGCATAGAGAGAAAGTGGAAAAACCGCGGTTTTAACGTAATACTATTATTAAACACACACGTTAGTGTTTTATTTGAGGTATTTAACGTCTTATAATGTGATTGAATTTTCTCGCATGAGCATAACCGAGACTCAACTTTGGTTAAAGACGCAAGCAGGTTATAGAGTCACGTGTTGCTCTGAGAACCGATATTAGCGACTCAGACAACAGTAAGTTCATGGCACGTGTACCGTATTTCTTTGATTCTAAGATACAAAATCCTCGTTCCTCCTTTTGAATGTTTCTAAATAATAGTAATAATAATATTTAGCACCGCGTCTTACTACCTGTTCGGGTTATACACTATAAGTACTAATTACTCTAATGGATTAGGAATTGGGAAGGTTGAATTAAAGGAAGTGAACCCGCATTTGTGTGGAAAACCATTTAGTAAAAACCACCCCCAGTTCACCCGAGCGAGATTCAAACATCGATCTCCCCGTACTCAGCAGTCGAGCTCAACACGGCTAGCGCGTTAGCCAACTACACCATCGAGACGGGTAATGTTTCTAAAAATGTGGTGCGTCTTAGAATCTATGGTGTCCTAGAGTCGCGGTTATTTTCCGACATTTTCCTGATGGCTCAGAGGACGAAACGTTGTGGGATAACGGAGAATCAGAGTGATACTGATTCAGAACGGAGTCAGAATAACATAAATACTGATAAAAACAGATACTCATGTTGTTAGTAAATTTAATTCTCAGTAAAAATATTTTTTATAAATAGAGTATTTTAGATTTTTATTTATTTTCTTAGATTATTATTATTATTAGCACCGCGTCTTACTACCCGTTCGGGTTATACGCACTTACGCTAATGTGTAATGGTGGGGTTATTGTGATGATGAAATGGAGGACCTACAGTTTAACGTGGGATCCGAACCACGGTGGAGGCCTGGCATTCCCCACATTCACAAGATGTCTTGTATTTTCTTAGAACCCAAGCTTTTTTCTGTTGGTACTAATGAAAAATTAAGGCGCGTTTTACAATTGATGGCGTCTTTAGAATCGAAGAAATGAGCCTACAATAATAAGCGAAACACAAATTTTTTATTTTCACCGAAGACAAATAAAATTAGGTTTTTTTTATAGCGAATATGTGAAAATTCAAGAAATTTGATGAAATTCCCCAACTTTTCCTGGTTGCCGGACACCCTGGGCTGTATCCGAATAGTCTAAGGGACCCTTGAGTTTTAGACTTGATGACTTTACACTTCTCGCGCTGTTTATAGTGAAGACCGCATCAAGCTATTCTAACGGCAACAACCTTATTTAAAATGGCGGAAAACGTAAGTCAGTGCTCTAGCAGACGAAACGATAATAGCCTACTAAAACAATTGCCAGTCAAACACCGCGCACGGCTGGTAGCCTTCGTATCCTCCATGACTATTCGGACAGATCTACACTTGGTCACGTGATTGCCTATCAAGGCGACGCCGCATAAGTAGACTATTCGGATACAGCCCTGGTCAATCCTGTGATTTGCTCGATTTCACATTTGATAGGTTGTATTAATAGCTTTAAAATACCAATAATGTACTAATATTGAACATTTGTTTGTATTTGTGGCTCTTAGGAAAATGGCACAGTAAATTTTTTAGATGTTCATTTGTTGATAAATCTAGCAGGCATACGTTTTAACAATAATGAATGTATTCAAACTAAACTCTTTTTTTTGACATTGAAGCAAGATACATTAATTAAATAGTTCTAGCGCCTACCTGCATGACAGTTTTTCTAATTCTCCAAAGTTTGTAAGTTTCCGCTTCATCATCCATAGTTTGTTAGAACTAAAAATCAATTGAGAAATGTGTTTGCTGACCTACGCTTTTAATAATAATAATAATAATAACAACTTTTCTTTTTTATCACAGTGTGAGGGAACAATTTTAAAGAACACGTTTTATTTATATAGTAAATAAACATATGACCATCCTCTGAAAAATTTATCTCTCTTTAAAATTATTAAATAAAAACCCACAACAAACGTTATTGATGAAATTTAAAAATAGTAAATTTCAACTAATCTCTAGATTTTGACGTTTCAATTTTAAAAAACGTTAAATTTGGTCTTTCAAAATGCATTACTATTTACAATATATATTCTTTATCTATGACTATACAATATTTTATAATAACAGCCATACCATCGGCTTTTATTTTTATTTGCCGTGTTTGGAGAACCATCCAAGAGGTTTTTATAGATAGATAGATTTTTCATTTTAATGAACAAATTTTAATTAACGTTTACAAACTTCAAACTATGTGTTGTTAATTAACACATCACAATTTCAAATTAACCTAAAAGAGTAGTTATCTATGATATACGTGTAAAGTAACCTAGTCTTGATATCTTATTTGAGAAAAAATAATACATTATAGCCTAATTTATATGTTATTTTCTATTATGTGTTGCTATCCATTTCTAAAAATAAATACATATTACTTGAATATATATATATATATATATATATATATATTAAGTAATATGTATTTATTTTTAGAAATGGATAGCAACACAAAATAGAAAATAACATATAAATTAGGCTATAATGTATTATTTTTTCTCAAATAAGATATCAAGATTAGGTTACTTTACACGTATATCATATATATATATATTCTGCTTCTAGCTATTCTATTTGATCCAATTTTTTCCCTCTTTTTTAATTTA
Organism: Timema douglasi; assembly: GCA_901482245.1. Taxonomy (NCBI): domain Eukaryota; kingdom Metazoa; phylum Arthropoda; class Insecta; order Phasmatodea; family Timematidae; genus Timema; species Timema douglasi. Next base: position 33,061 of record CABEEJ010006838.1, on the reverse strand, counting down.
ACATAAAGACTAAATGCGCTTGCAGTACTTTCAATGGAGAAAACTTTCCTCAATTGTCATCCAGAGATAAAGGAGAAAATTTTTGATTTTTTTGTGAAAATTAAAACAAGAAGGATTGATTTCATTTTCAAATGAATAGATAAAAGCTTGAACTGTAACAAATTAAGTTAAAGTAAATAAGAAAAAGTGTTTTTATGTTAAGATTTTATCAAGTTCTTGAATAAATTTTATTTTCATACACGTTTTTTTCCTTTTAAACAATTTTAAAACAAAGGTTAACATCTTTTTCTGGAGCAGCACCCCCACTAATTTTAGCTACGAGCCGCCAATGATCCTGTGGCCGGATCAGTTTAATAAAATACCACCATCAGCCTCTTTCCTTCAAGAACTCTTCCTCTTTTAATTGCTTTCAATCTTATACCACTCTCGCACACTCGCTATTTTTGCCTCTACCATTTGTTTTTCGATCTCCCTTGTGGTCTTTTCCTTCCAAACATCAGCTCAGTCATTATCCTTATGATCCTACGTAAAAATCAACAATAGAAAAGTTGAAGTGGAAAAAAAGTATTTATAATAACTTTCCTTTTAAAGAGGAAAAAAGTTTCTGAACTCAGTTATGATAATCTTAAAAATCTGGAATATGATATACTAGACATAACTATGTATCACACTCAAATTCATGATAATGCCACCACTATGGCTGGAAAGAATGAGAAAGCTATTTTTAACGAATGTGTGGAACAATCGCTTAACTTGTGAGGCCAGCATTCTTTTGCTAAAAAAAAAATCCATCATGTGTGACAGTTTTTGGAACTCTTGAGGCATTGTTTGTCTTTCTTTGTCACCTCCACTCACCGATTGGGTGTATTAATTGACCATAATTGAGTACCAGTGGAATAGTAATCAACAACAAGCTGGGGATCTCATCATTATGCAGCAAAGCCGGTTGAAGTAAAGTTATGCAAGTTTGTGGCAACGATTGACGCTCTTTGTGATCCATATAAAAACTTGGACACAAGAAATGCAGCGTAAAACCTTTTGGCTGCTGTCTGTGATTACCTGTACTTCTTGTGAGATGTAGCCTACTTCAGTAAGTCAATCTTACTCAGCAGTATCTACAAGCTAAGTCATTAACTCTCGATGAGCTGGTAACAAAGCTAGAAACACAAGACTCTTTCTTCACGAGGAGCACAATTACCTAGGGGAGCATTCAATTGAATCGGCTGTAGTCGCCGTGACACAAATTAAGGTGTTTGTTTATTTTAACATTGTAATGTTGTGAATTGCGAGTGACAGAGCTGGTTTCGTAATGCGTTTTCATGAGTGAGTAAACAAGTGCTGACAGCCCAAAACAGCTTGTCAGCATTCCTTTTGGCAATCAGGCTAATTGTGCTGACAACGAAACAATGACGCTAAGGAGTCACCCTGCCCGTTTTTGGGATTATGTAGGCTAGGACGCCGGATCGTGTGCCGGAGGGCTATCATCGTGCCCAGGGTACCGGGGTTCTTATATTTGTGGTATCACATAGTGTGTCAGTGAGGCCATTGGTTAAGCATAACTTACTATACTTCCTTCTGTCACGAGCTCCTAAGTAAAGTCTTTTATATCTTATAGTAACTTCTTAATTAATTAATTAATTAATTGATATTTAGCACCGCGTCTTACTAACCGTTCGGGTTATACGCTTTAAATAATATTTATGCTAATGGATTAGGATTTGGGAATGTTGAATTAGAGAAAGTGAACACGCATTTGCGTGGAGGGAGAGTGGAAAGCCATCTCGTAAAAACCACTCCAAGTTCACCCGACCGAGATTCGAACCTCGATCTCCCCGTCCTCAGCAGTCGTGCTCAACACGACAAGCGCGTTGACCAACTACGCCACCGAGGCGGGTAACTTCTTAATAACATAACATTTTAGTAGTAGTGCAATAAACCCTAAATTTCAAAACCATATATAAATTACGAGCCCACCCACCCACATATATCCGGTCCCCATGACCAGCATCAGCCGCAACCCCTCCTAACAGATAAAAGGCTCACACAACGGGGGTGACACGGCGTTTTCAAAATCAGACAACTATGGAATTGCAGTAGAGAGAAGAACCAGGCTTAATAAGAGGATGAAATGGGAGCAGGCAATCGATGCTGGACTAATTCTGTTATGATAAAACAAGAGGGCGACACTCGAGTGCACTGATCGCTTTCATTCTGAACTCCAAATTAGATACAATTTGAGGCTGTTTAATTGGAGTGTCTCGTATCTGCCACTTAAGAAGAGTTAAATAAATATAAATAAATATTTAGCACCGCGTCTTACTACCCGTTCGAGTTATACGCTTTTAAGTACTAACTACTCTAATGGACTAAGAATGGGTAAGGTTGAATTAGAGGAAGTGAATCCGCATTTGCGTGGAGGGAGAGTGGAAAACCATTTAGGAAAACCACCCCCAGTTAATCCTACCGGGATTCGAACCTTGATCTCCCCGTCCTCAGCAGTCGAGCTTTACACGACTAGCGCCAACTACGCCACCGAGGTGGGCAAAAGGAATTAAAGAGGTGAATTCTAAAATTGACCATTTCCTATTAGTTATCCGAGAATTCGGTTATAATAGAAATAACAAAACTGAAAGGCAGCTGAAAGCAGAAGAGATTGATTTAGAAGAAGCCATATATTAGGAAATATTAAACTTTTGACATTCAGAGTCGAATGGGACATAGTAGAATCTCTCCCAACCCTTTCGTAAACCTAAAATGATTAATTACAATCTGTGTGTCTATGGCTTTATGATAGAAGAGATTTTCAAAGATGAAATTTATAAATAACTGTTTGCAATCTATCATGGGAGAGTCAAGGCTTTCCAATCTTGCAATATTATCAATTTAAAGTGAGTTGGGAATAGAGTTGAAATGACTCACACGTTGGCAGCTTTGAATACCAGGAAACAAAAGTTCTGATTTAGTCATAATGTTAACTAAATGCTGAAATTCTTGTATATTTGTTCCTGTTTATTTTTTTATTATTTAATTTATTAGTATATTTCCACATGCATTTTCTAAAACTTCTATATTATTTGGGCCGTTATTGAATATGCGAATCAAAGCCATTAATTTATCTCATGAAATAGTCAAGTTCAATATTATAGTAAAAATAATTTTGATGTAGTTTTAAACATGAATATTTCAAATTAAATTTATTCTCACAGCGAATTTTCTAACTAGATGAACCTTTGTAAATGTAAATACATCTAGGCTGTATGTGCTATTGTAATTTAAAATGTGTTATTTTAATTCTGCAAGTTGTTTATGTCACTACTATTATTATTACATTCAGTGATGTATGGAAATTATGATTAACAAGTAACATTAGTACAAAACATTATTAAGTATTCAGTATAGTCAGGTTTGGAAGAAGGTCCATGGAGCTGTTGTACTAAGTGACACCACCCCTAGCGACGCCACTGGAAGACCTCTTTCAATTATGAAAAAGTGTATTTCCATAATCACCATTTAAATCAAACACTATACAGATATATTCTTGTCCAATATTCACTTAAAATATAAACAATCCTCACACGACTCTGACCTACCACAAGTCTTGCAATTGTACTGATTATGAGTCAAGATGTGTTTATTTAAACATGAATTCGCGGGGAAACCTTTACCACATAACTCACATTTGTATGGAAGTCCACTGTGAGTCATGCAATGGTATTTTAATTGACTCTTGCGCGGGAAACATTGACCACACTCTTCACACTTGTGTGGCTTCAGCCCACTATGAATTATGCTATGAGACAAGAGACTAGTTTTTATCGGGAATCTTTTACCACAGACATCACATTTGTGTGGTCTCTCGCCACTGTGAGTCATGCGATGATATTTCAGATTATCCTTTCTCGAGAAACTTTTATCGCACACTACACAATTATATGATTTCTGTCCAATATGAATCATGCAATGAGATATTAGATAATCCTTCTGTGAGAAACTGTTACCACACACTGCACACTTGTGTGGCTTCTGTCCACTGTGAATCTTGTAATGAGATATAAGATTATTATTGTCTGAGTAGCTTATACCACATAAAATACAGGTGAACTGTCCTTTACAATGATTTTCCGTTTTCCTTCTCTCAGTGGAGTTTCTAGAGGGTGCTCTCGTAACGCAAACAAGATCATTACTACCAACACCCTGGTGTTCACACATTTCACCATTACTATGTTGTGAGATGTTTTCAGTGATGGTTTCTGATTCAATCTAGAAATAAAACGACGAGCTTGTTAAATTTAGATTAAAGTATTAGACAGTAAGTCAATATACAATAATAGGAATAGTATTAAAAATCTAATTCATTATTTAATTTAAAATATAATATTTTGGTTTATATTTTAAATATCTGTGTTTAGTATATTTATAGGTAGTAAAATGAATGACTGATATATATTTCATAGTATACGTTGATATATATATAAACACATACATAATCACGCTGTTACCTTATGAGATAGGCAAAAAACTGTGCATTTAGCTCAGCTTAAAAACATTTTCAGATTCAATTCATCATTACTAGCTTTTTCCACCCCCCCCCCTACCCTGATATATTAATGGACCTGAAAGAGTTACGATGTAATGAGGTGTACTGGTTAGAACTAGTTCTAGAGGGATAGGTGGAGAAGATTTTGTAGGTCCTACAATTAAATTTATAGAGTTCATAATGCTATAAAGTGATTAAATAACACAATCAAAACTTTAGAAGGAATAAGATCTTAAAGTGTATAGATACTATTTAAATTAACTTAATTTCATGTTTCAAAATACACAATTTAATGAACAGAGTTTTTCAAGTGAATCATTAAAGGAAATATTTTTTAAAAGATCTTATTAGAGCAAAAAGGTTAGGCCTGATTCTACACATCTTTTAGAATCAAAATTATTATGCCTTTATCCTTAAGTATCATTGTAATGTTTGGTTTGAGTCCGAACCCCAGCCCTAGAATAAACATCATAGGTACCTTGCAATCTTTCTTTATTTGATCAAATGTGATCAATATCGGTCCACTGGAATTAGAGGACTCGTCATCTCCAACTTCCTTTTTTATTTCAGACTCCATATTCTTAAGACACAAACTGTAAAAATATTGAACCAATTAAAACCAAATTAATATAGGCCTAATATAATTCATGTAGGAATTGTTGAGAAGAAAGAAAATGTAGAGTGAAAAAAAAAGCAATCTAATTTTTAGAAAATTCAACTACACCAAAAATATAACTTGGAAAGTAAAACAATGTTAACAAATTGCTTCCCAATCTAAACAGCAAGTTATTAATGTACTGATATCTAAAATGACATTTGGTCTGACTCATATGAGTGGTCGGATGATCTAACATATCAAACTCGTGCTAGACAGGACAGGTGTAATGATGGTGGGTTTTCCGTGAATTGTTTTACACTCTCCCTCCACGAAAATGTTGGTACATTTCCTCTGATGAAATTCTGTGTTTTACCCCTCTATTCCACTAGCATAATAATTAGTGTCCACATATAACTTAAAGTGGTCAATGACATGGTGTGGGAAAAAAAACAATTTTTATTATTATTTAGTACCACGTCTTACTACCCGTTCGATTAGGAATTGGGAAGGTTGAATTAGAGGAAGTGAACCCGCATTTGCGTGGAGGGAGAGTGGAAACCCATTTAGGAAAAACCACCCCAGTTCACTCGACAGAGATTCGAACCTCGATCTCCCCGTCCTCAGCGGTCGAGCTCAACACGACAAGCGCGTTAGCCAACTACGCCACCGAGGCGGGTCAAAAAAACAATTGGTTACAATTATGTGCAGTTATAAATCCAATAGTTTTCAAATATATGTTGAAATATTAAATTAAAATGTAGGAATCCAAACCCAGACCACTAATTATAAAGGGATATCCTCGGTCATCTATCAATCAAATCGTCATAAACTTGGCCTTGTAATTATGAGTAATAATAGTCCTAGTCAAAAAAATTAATCTTGGATCAATTCTTTTGTCCAGGTGAGAATTTTAAACATATATTTGAAAAANAAAAAAAAAAAAAAAAAAAAAAATCTGTAATCCAACTAACAATTAATAAGATGGGTCGCTAAATTTCAGTTTTAACAATACAGGACAACTAAATAGGTTTTAAATATTTGGCAGTGACCAAGGATATTTGCCATCGTTTTTTTCTGAATGTACCTAAGTTACAATAAATTGCTTCTTCTTCCCACCTTCTTAAACTTAAACACACTACATAACTTCACTTTATACTTTGTTGATACATGTCTTGTCTTCAGCTCCCAGAAGTCCGCCACATACACAATAAACTAACCGTTTTTAGACAACAATAGAAAAATAAATAAAACCAAGCAAAAATTTAGTTCCAAAATTTATAATAGATGGCAATAGAATAGATAATTAGTTAAAAAAAATTAGCATGGATGGCACTACAGTCAAATATTCGTTAAAAACAGTTCAGACCTATAGGACTCTAGTTTAAGGTGCAATAGTTTCTATATTTGAATCTGCGGAGCTAGCACACATGGTGGGAATAATAGTTATAGGCTGTGGCCCCTTAAACATGGCGGTAGTGTAGAGGAGTAATATCTAACATTTAAATACATACAATTCGATAATAATAGCAGACCCAGGTTCCACACTTATGCAGGGTCATTATAGACATATATAACTATGATCCCCACCATGTGTGCTAGCTCCGCAGATTCAAATATAGAAACTGTGGCGCCTTAAACTAGCGCCCAACATATCTGTATTAGGTTAATATAGTTTAAAGTCAATCAATATGAAAATAACGGTAGAACCGGGTTCCACGACCATTCAGGTTCTCTTTTTAGACCTATAAGTATAATTCCCACCATATGTGCTCATTCCACAGATTCAAATATATAAAATGTGGCCCCTTAAACATGGTGGTACTGTAGAGGAGTAATATCTAACTTTAAATACATATAATTCGATAATAACGGCATATCCAGGTCACACAAATTATTATACACATGAACATTATTATTTACTTTAGTTAGTTTTTCTTTTAATATCACAAATAATGGATTAACTATTATTTGCGATACAATTACATGTATTCATATCTGTTACTGCCATCTCTTGTCATAATTTATAACGTGATTCGTGTTTTAATGTTTGGACTGCTCTCTAACGGTTTAATGCTATACTAATGGTTATATCTGGTTGTAAAGTTGGATGTTGTCACCCTGAGCATCTCTTCTTTTCCCCCTAGAATAAACTGTTATGTGGTTGTGGAGTTCTTCTGTCAGCTCCTGTCTTCACTCTTATACAAACATAAAAACAAGCAAACTTAGAGAATTACCGCAGTTTATTTTACGTAGTAACATAAAGGTAACGTGTTAAGAATTATTTAATAACAACGATAAATTAAGATGACATCTGTTGAAGTTTGTTAGCACTTAACCACTTATTCACATGCAAGGACGAGAGTAGATGGTATTTAATATTGTTTCTGAGTTAGCTGGTAGGTGGTAGCACTACGGCACCAAGGACTTTTGTATCAAATGTAAGCTAGAATGGCCGATCCGACATGAAATTGAAGATATTGCAGAGGAAGAGAAGATTATTCATTATTACTTAATGAATTCCATCGTAAAGGCTCAGTAAACTGACATCTTTAAACCCAGCTCTCTTGATGAATATTATGATTTATGTGAAAGTCGGAAACAAGCGAATAAGGTTATGTATTAACTAGACCTATTTTAAATATTTATTACCATCAGATAAAATATCGATACTCAAAATTAAGTGAATACATTTTTGAGCCAATTTTATTTTAAGGACTGCGGTTTACTACCTATTAATATCCGACCTATACTCGTACGTACTGATTACCAGTCGCGGCGTGTGGTTTTAAAATTGGGGATGGCTGCATTTTTGGGTGGGGGGGGAGAGGGGGTTACTCGGTGGTCTGGATGGTATGGAATTTTTAAAACTCGAGCCTTAAAGGTGGCTTTTTAAAGGTCACCCTGCGCAATCGTTAAGAACATCTTCGTTTTTAAAAACCGTGTTCATTACCCTGCTATTGAAGTTCCACCTCATACTTGAAGATCGAGGAATAAGGCGAGACACATTATCAAGCAATAAAAGACACTGCGGTGACCTTGAAAAATGCAGGTATGCCTGAAAGACTGCTGAAAAAAACCGTCTATCAAGGTTTCACAAAGCTACATTTTGCATTATTAGGTTTAATATAATACCTATTGGAGTTTTTTTTCCCCCAGAGATATCAGTAGTATCTTTTGACATCACAGCAATAAATTTAGTCTGGTTTATTTAAGTTCAATTTTTTTTCATGGTAAACTTCTATTATGTGGTCTAATAATTCGCTCTCGTTAGTAGCCATGGCTTACTAAATTGTTTAGCAGTCATGATTTATGTAATCAATGTGTAGAAGGACAAGGATACGCTTTCGGCGAGTTGTTAATATCTATATCAACTTCAACAAAATGGAGGGAGAGACATCTGTGAAGATTGAACCAGAGGAGGACTTGGAATATTATCTTCACCAAGAGGATACATTTGAAATTAAGGTATAGCTTAATGAACGCTATTTATTAATATTACAGGTTCTAGCTATTGTATTATTTAGTTTAATTCTAATTTTATTCAACGAATATTTGTTGACCTCGGTTCTCTTGGGGTAAAGTGCTCGCCTCAGGACCCGATGTTCGTGGATTCAAACCCAGCTGAGGTTGATGGACTTTTTCCTAAGTGATTAAAATCAGTAGCACAACTTCCTTCAGAGGGGAAGTAAAGCCGGAAGTCCCGTGTCTATCGTGGTGTGTAAAATAATCCTGACACAATAGATAGGCTTTTTCTCTCTTGATCATAGAAAAATATCATGTGCTAATATACTCGATCGGTTAAGAATGTGCACATTAAATACCTCAAGTAATAAAAAAAACAACAGATAGTTCTGTCTCATAATCTCAACGCCATTTGTGTGAAGAGAGTATGGGGAAACCACTAATTAAGCGAGTGTGTAAAACCACCCTCCAATGGACCCAGGTGAGACACAAACCTAAACCATCCAGTCCAGTCGCAGGCAATCTAGTTATTGTGAGATTGATGGTAGTTAAATGGAGGAGAGCAGCTCTTTTTTTTTCTAAGCATCTCATCTTACTTTCTGTTTATGTTATACGCCTATGCGCTAATTACACTGATGGCTTTAGGTACGAGGAAGGTTGTATTTAGAGAACATTGTGCTGTATTGGCACGGAGGGAAAGTGGAAAACCAATTCGAAAACATCACCATCGATACACCCGGCCAAGATACGGATCTCAATCTCCCCATCATCGTCAGTCTTTTCTAATGCGAGAATGACGCCTATCTTCACCAAGAGGATACATTTGAAATTAAGGTATAGCTTAATGAACGCTATTTATTAATATTACAGGTTCTAGCTATTGTATTATTTAGTTTAATTCTAATTTTATTCAACGAATATTTGTTGACCTCGGTTCTCTTGGGGTAAAGTGCTCGCCTCAGGACCCGATGTTCGTGGATTCAAACCCAGCTGAGGTTGATGGACTTTTTCCTAAGTGATTAAAATCAGTAGCACAACTTCCTTCAGAGGGGAAGTAAAGCCGGAAGTCCCGTGTCTATCGTGGTGTGTAAAATAATCCTGACACAATAGATAGGCTTTTTCTCTCTTGATCATAGAAAAATATCATGTGCTAATATACTCGATCGGTTAAGAATGTGCACATTAAATACCTCAAGTAATAAAAAAAACAACAGATAGTTCTGTCTCATAATCTCAACGCCATTTGTGTGAAGAGAGTATGGGGAAACCACTAATTAAGCGAGTGTGTAAAACCACCCTCCAATGGACCCAGGTGAGACACAAACCTAAACCATCCAGTCCAGTCGCAGGCAATCTAGTTATTGTGAGATTGATGGTAGTTAAATGGAGGAGAGCAGCTCTTTTTTTTTCTAAGCATCTCATCTTACTTTCTGTTTATGTTATACGCCTATGCGCTAATTACACTGATGGCTTTAGGTACGAGGAAGGTTGTATTTAGAGAACATTGTGCTGTATTGGCACGGAGGGAAAGTGGAAAACCAATTCGAAAACATCACCATCGATACACCCGGCCAAGATACGGATCTCAATCTCCCCATCATCGTCAGTCTTTTCTAATGCGAGAATGACGCCTTAGATCATGCGGCCACTGAAGCTGGTTCATTTTTTTTGGTTAATTATCGTTGTTCTCTATAGATTAAACATATTTCGTATTATATCCCATGTTTTGGAATTCTTTTCTTTGTTTTAAACCAGCTAAATATAAAATAATGTTATTAAACATGTTAATTGTTAAAACTATCCTTTGAAACATGTTCAATATAATTATTAATGTTCGTAAACATATTGATTATAAATCAGAATGTTCTGTCACATGTTCCTTTTTAATCCCTGTTCTGTAAAACATGTTTCTATGTCCAGTATAAATCTATATGTTTTTAAACTTCTATTGTTTCCCACTAGTCGGAAATTGATCTCCCGATAAAATCAGAGGAAGGTTTTAAAGAAGAAATTCAAGATTATCAGCAGCCAGAATATTGCCCAGGACCTTTAACATTTCCACCTATTAAAGAGGAATTACCAGTGAGTAGATTTTAATTTAATTTTTTTTATAAACAATGGTCATTATCCATTTGACCTAGGGTTAAAAATATAAATTGTAATGGTTTTGAATATATATATATAATAAATTTGAAATGAAATTAAGAAACTTTTTTTTTAGATAATCTTTGCTGTATGCTATGAGTTCAACGTAATGCGAAATATTATTGTTTTAAGTTATATAAGAGGTTCTACTCGCACATAACTGGACTGAAAGTTTACTCGTTCGAAATCAGTGTCGGAGCAAACATTGACTGTGGTCATGGTAAGGAATGGAAGACCGGCTTCAGCTCTGTAACATGATGGCGTGTATCTGCTCTATAACACATTCAGGAACGTGAGGGACAGCTGTTAGCTAATTGTTTTTACTAATCCATTTCTTTGAAAAGGGTAAATCAAACTCAAATTTTCTTCTGATCAGTCAAGTTAAACATTATTGAGCAGTAAATGAATTTTTTTTGTTAAACAAACATAACAGGTGACTTTTTTTTTAGCTTTGGATATCTCAAACAGGCGTATGTCGTTATATTTCTCTTGATTACCTGATTAACAATAATAATAATAATAATATTAATAATAACAATAAGTAGCACCGCGTCTTACTACCATTTCGTGTTATATGCTTTAAGTACTAATTACTCTAATGGATTAGGAATTGAGAAGGTTTAATTAGAGCTAGTGAACCCGCATTTGCGTGGAGGGAGAGTGGAAAACCATTTAGGAAAAACCACCCCCAGCTCACCCGACCGAGATTCGAGCCTCGATCTCCCCGTCCTCAGCAGTCGAGCTCAACACGACAAGCGCGTTAGCCAACTACGCCACCGAGGCGGGTTACTTGATTAACATCGTGAAAACAAAAAAAGGACAAAATTCAAAGTGATTTGGAAATGATCAAAAGTGCATCGACCAATATTGCTCTAATGGTTTACATCTCGGAGGTATTTATAATGTTCTGGCGATGCTTGATGCTATAAGCGAAAAGTTCTCGGTCTGCCAATATCACGACATGGCTCCATCTCATGAACCAATACGTGATCTGTAGCTTTCAGACTCATCACAGAAAAGAAATGATAATTTGTACAACCCAATCCTTTGGACCCTATCAACGTTTTAAACACTATACATTAGGAAAACAATGGCTCCAAGCATTTCCATAAATTATTATATTAATTCAAGTTTAGAAAAATATTATTGCTATTTGTTGAAAATGTCATATTTAGTCTTAATAAAAGAATGTTTAGTTTTAAGCTATCTTGATTGAATATTAAAATAAATTATGGTTTTTCTATCATTTAAATAAATGCTTTTAAAATCTTTGTCAAGTAATTATACTACGTGGTTCAGAAAAAAAATGTGCCTAACTCACAGGGACGATAGGAGGTGCAAACCTTTACTTCACGCCCAAATTGTGAGTGAAAGTCACAGGGACAGGGAGGCAAAAATCGCCTATAGTATCAGAAAAACTTTGCAGTGTAGTGGTATAAACATCCAGAGACATTCATAGGGAATGGAATGAGTTAGAGGCAGACGGAAAGCAGGAAACATGGGTACGTAGTAATTTGATTATTAATAGCAGAGAACACGTTTTACAAACGTTGTTCGAAACGGCCTCCAGTAAAGTCAACGCACAAATTGCACTGACGAACCATGACCCGTTCAAAAAATGTTTGATATGGTTCGCACAAAATCAGATGCGATCAAATCTTCTTCACTGACCACAGGCGTTTCATATCCAGGGATTTCAAATGTCCCTATTAAAAAAAAAGTCTACCTGAGTGAGGTCTGTTGATCGTCCAGCCAATAAATTGTCCCACCTCTGCTAATTCACTGGCTGGAAAATTTGCGTCAAGATGCAACCGTACAGAAACTTGTAAATGTGGCAAAGCCCCATCATGCTGAAACCACATCGTTTGGCGAATGGCCAGTGGAACATCTTCCAACAACTCCATTATTACCTTTTGCGGGAACGTGGGGGTAGTGCACTCCGTATTATCGGCCGGGTAGCAAATACGGCCCCCACCAACTGATCTTGCACGATGCCGGCCCAAATGTTTGCACTGAACCGCACTTGGTTGCCCGTGGGTGTGCGGGGGTGGTGATTATCGTGCGCCCAGACGTGGTCGTTCCTTGTGTTGAAGACGCCATCTTTGATGAAAAGGGCCTCATCTCTTCAAGAGCATGGTTGATGCAAACTCCGGCAGCACATCGATTTGTTGGAGGAACCACTGTTATTCGTCGGACATAATCACGTTCACTTATAACGTGGACTTTTTTTTTAGGTGATAGGGTTGCATTCAATCTTTGCGCAGCTCTCGCCAGATGGTTTATCGGCCGACAGCCCGTGAGCTAATCGATGGTTCCTGGCGCACATAGCAAAGCACCTCCTCTCTCTTTACCTCTATCGTCTTACTCCAGCATTCCTGCTGTTGACTAACACTTAGCCTGTCTCCCGAAATCTTACATGAAGTCGCACGGCAGGGCTGATGATGGACTGGAAATCACAGCTGGTAGGTACAGCACCTCGGCTGCTCTGGTGCGGGCTTCGCCGTACGCAAGCTGCACGCCATTCAGATCCGTTCACGTAAACCCTGCCATGCTTTCCTAACCAGCTTCAGGCACAGACTG
>CABEEJ010006837.1:20355-36148 GCA_901482245.1 Timema douglasi | reverse complement strand
AAAGTACTCTTCCTTACACGAGGTGCGGTGTGGATCACTTCACGAGGTGCGGTGTGGATCAATGTTAAACCTTATGGGAGAAAGTGGCCCAGAACTCTTAATTCAGCCACTACTAACTATTTTCAAGGATGCTCCACGTAAAATATCTCAGATTTGATGTCAAAGTGAATGGTTATAAACATGAATTAAATCTTACTCAGAAAAAATAAAGTATTTTTAACTAGTTTACAACAAAACCTTTTAAGATATTTGAGGATTGTTTTAGTGGTTTTGAAGCTTCAGAACTTCATTACCATAAGAAATACAGCACTGTGAGGGGCATAATAGAACGCTTTGAGACCAAATTTTCAGGTGATTGAATCTAAACACACACACACACATATATATATATATATATATATAACATATATATTATATATATAACATATATATAATATATGCATTTATAGCACATTATAATGTAAGATATAAAAAACAGATCTCTTTGGATTAATGATTGTTAATTCAAACATCACTAATAATGCCTCATTAAAAGTTTTTCGGAATAGTGCTGATTATTTTGGATATGGAGTGTTACGTAATAATTTTGATTTACAAAATAGAGCCGTAGTATAAAAATAACATAAGTATTATATACCTGTTTCAGGAAGACAATTAACACAACTTAGATGTTAAAAGAATAATGGATTCACCTTCCGTTCTGGATGCTTTGTCTAAGGAGAGAAACATTTCTCTAGAAGAAATGTACATCTCATATCCCAGAAGTGCAACTATACTGGCCGCTGCATGCGCCGTTATCTTCAGCGTAGTAGGCGTGACTGGTGAGTGTTTTGCTACTAGAATTGCCAACTTAGTATACTAAGGAAATTACTGTCACGCCGACACAAGTTGGCTGCCATCTTCATCTGTGTTAGTTGGCTCACTGACAGATGCATGTGTATTTTAATTATAACCTTGTAACCAGTGGTGGTTCCAAACAAAATATTTGGAGGAGCACAAATTCCTGCACATATCAGTAATTGATTAAAATTTATATGCATCATATAAATACAAAGTATCCGCTCCAGACTTAAAATACATATACATTCATATACACTTTGGTTTAAACATTTATAACAATCTGTCGATACCAGTGTTAATAAATCCTGCGTTCATGATAGGATCCCATTAGGTTAAAGCAGTCGACTTGTACTACTGTTATGTATGAAACCAAAGGAAAATAAATAGAAGGTAAATTGAAATGACAGAAGCAGTCAGGACAGGGAAGTGCTTTAATAAACTACTTTATGAAACTAATACTTAATCATTATTTTTCATACAAATAAAGACAAAAGAAAGTTTTCTGAATATAAGCTAAATGCTGGTTTAAATAAAAATTGATTCTACCATTTCCAATCAGCCAATTTTCACACAGCTTCCATTCGATCCTGGACCAGTCGTTCACTTCACTCCTTTTATATTGACAGTATAGCAAGGTACATAATCTTTTACTCGTCATTTTCGATCTCAAGTAAGTTTCAGCCCTTTTCATGGCTGAAACTATTCATTCACAAGCTGCTGAGGAAACAGGTATCGTTAACAATAGCGTTAGAAGTAAGGAGAAGTGAGGAAAAAACTACGGACATTTTCTTTAGGTCATTAAAAAACGTATTTTAGTGATTGTATTTTTTATTGGCAAAATTGTTCTTGGCTAAACATACTTAGGAATGAGACTTCTTTAAGTGCGGGAAAAATCCTTTGTTATTTTCACCAAGCAGATTTTATTGATCTTTTTATATATTAACATTTCCCTGCCAGGGTGATAAGCACTTCTTACATCACTTACAAAGTCATTCCTAGCTAATCTACGTCCCAATTCATCAGCCACGTTTTAAATTATCTCAAGTAGATTATATTTACCATTTACACAATGGGCGTGTTGTGCCCCCTTGTTTCTCCTGGTAAGGCTGATGTTATAATATAATCATGTATCAATTGGTGAGACGGTTCTCTTATCCTAAATTTTGATTCATCTGGTGCTTTTTCACAGGATGCCATCTATAAAAAATGAAAGCATTCATTTTATCGTTTTTCTTTTTTGTTAAGTTATTACTGTGTTTATTACTCTTTGAGCTGCCCTAAAATCCACAAATATTTGCTGAAGTAGTAGGATGCCCCATTTGATAGTTCCAAAATCTCTGAAAATATTTTCAAAATAAGTTCAATATTGAAATTACAAAATTGGTTTACTAGTCCCCTGGCCTCTGCTGCTTCTTTATTGCTAGACGATTTGGACCAATCTTCTAGGTCTGGTTTAGTTGAAGCACAACTTTTTCAAAGTAAATAGCCCCCTTGTATTTGTATACTCAACATATATCGCTTTGAAGAGGTATTTTAAATTCTTGCTCTCCAAGATAAACATCCTTTTGGGTGTCAATACACTTTTGTAGACACAAAACAGACACAGATTGAAAGGCAGAAATAGCCTTTAATAAACCAAATGTTTCACCTACAATGTCTACGCTTTACGATACAACCACCAAAACAATTTAAACATTGTGCATAAACAATGTACACAAGGATATAAACATTGGTCGAAATTGTTATATAGTTTATTAAATAAAGACAAAACAGTTCAGCATCATATAATACACGTTTAATGTGCAGCATAGAATCACTTGATAGAATGCCTCTTGTCGAGGTCACAGAACATTATAATAAAGTAATGTTGGTTCATTGTTACCAACTGCCACATAACAATTATCTTACATATTCCCTTTATAGACAGGTAGAATAATAATAATAAAATAACATAGTCTTATTTTATACATTAAAAACAACTCATTTGCATTCAATACTATAAAATTAATACCAAATACAAAACAAGCTGTTATGAAAAGATTAAACCGTACAGCATACATAATTAAACCCAATTTACAAGTTAAGGTGGCAGTTTTTTTTAGGAGGATGCACCAGTCTTCTCGACTTAGTAGTGACAGCTTTATCACCCTTATAAGCCTCATTTGAAGCCCTGGGCTCTAGGCAATACTGTGTTGAGTCTTGAATATTAATCCTGTTACTGGAGTTAGCACTACTATTGTCACAAACATCCTGGTATTTTTCATTATTCCCATTTTGTATAAATGTTTTATATGTATCCTAAATAACATAGGAACTGTAATTTACCAGAGTTCTTGATTGTGACTTATTTTTATTACTTAACTTCTAGAAAAAAATTTTTAGCTGTATTTTTCTTAAACAAAACTTTAAAATACATTTTAAGATCAAGAAGACATTTGTCGGGTTTGTTATAATATTTTGCCATTCAGTTGTTTCACTTAGTTATCCAGTCATTATAATAATTTGTATTAACTAACTTGGGTATCAATTTGGTTTCAACAATAGGTAGTGTTCTACGTAACAGTCTAGACATTAGCAATTGAGAGGGTTAAAAGAGACTATCATTTGGAGTAGTTAAATATTTTATTATTTATTTATTTAGTGTTTGCAGGCCCAGTACTTTACAAACTTTAAATCCGCCTGGGATTTTACTCTTGAGTCCGCCAAGCACCCACCAGAGGTGGGCATCCCCATATACACCACCTGGGGAGACAAGCTATCGAGTTGATGCCCCGCCTACATTCTAGCCACCACACTTCCGTTTTCACCCTTCCTTCCACCCTTGGCAGTTGAATTTCCTAATCTACCCCCTACCTAGTTCCCCACGTCCCTAATTTAGCTATTTTAACTACTAAACTAAGCTAAACTAATCCAATTCAACTATTCTATTCCCATTCCTGCCAGGGAAATCCACGACCCCGATGGTAACAGAGGGCTGCAGGGCAGCCCCCTTTCTCCATATTGACTCTGAGAGCCCATCAACCACAATCCACCTGCCTTGTTTCCAAGGTGGTGGGTCATATGGTGAGGGAACCCCTCAGAGTTCATATTTACTCCACTAACATTTGTTCATACGATTGGAAAACTGTCCTTAAGATCACAAGGGCATCCCCTGTGTTCCTCCGGACACTCAATCGTACTGGAATCCAGTTCCCAGGGCTCGTGCTTGCTCCTCTCGGCACCTAATTTTTTTTATCCCAGCAAGGATTGTTACAGCTTATCCCCCTTTAACAATCCTTTTTTATCTACTCACTCCCCGCTGAGACTGCACTAGTGTCCGTGTCAGTCTCGCCCTCCGTGTCACTGTCATCTTCTTTGTCATTGTCATTGTCATCATCCCGTCTTATTCGTACCTGTGCCTCTTTGAGTCTATCTATGTAGTCAGTGTTTGCTCTATCTGACGCTTCCAGTGCAATATGGTTAAGAATTACCAATAGATTGGTTCCCTCATTACTTCGCCTACTAATCTTCCCTGGATCTCTCTCTGGTAGTTCCTTCTTGCTTCTAGCATAAGGACGCACTCAAGCACCATATGTTCAGGGGTTCCCTCCTCGCCACATTCACAATTCCCTGACTCTATTAGTCCCAGCTTTCTTAGAGATACCGGGTACGGTCCCTTCCCCGTGATGAAGTGGACTAGACCCCGAGATGGCTGGAGGTGTTTATTATCTAGTCTCTCAACCACATTAGAGAACAATTGATAAGTCCTTCTACCTGTCCCAATTCTCTCCCACCGTCTCTTCCACTCCTCCAACAGGGCTATTTCCATCTCTCCAGATGTTGTCACATCGGGTGTGGTGAGGAGCCTCACCTTATCCATGTTTCTCTTTTTTTTATCTAGTACGCCACCCCTAGCTTTCTTATAAGGAGGTCCAATGGCCATACACCTAGGACCATACTCAATTCATTCGTTACTACAGTCCGGTAGGCTCCCACCAGCCCCAGTAATATGTTATCCTGTAGACCTT
Source organism: Timema douglasi (assembly GCA_901482245.1). NCBI lineage: Eukaryota > Metazoa > Arthropoda > Insecta > Phasmatodea > Timematidae > Timema > Timema douglasi. The sequence goes on along the minus strand of CABEEJ010006837.1, from coordinate 31,301 downwards.
GAATCACCTTAGCTGGAACGACAATGGTTAGTCTGTGAGCCCATATGCACGCCCCATAGCTCACAATTGAGAGAAGGATTGTCTGATGGTATGTACTTATTATCCACATAGGCAGATAAAACCTCCTCTGTCCCATGCTTATAATTTTATTCAACACCTACAGAGTTTTCTCCATCACTTGTTCCATGTGCGCCGTGAAGTTTCTGTTCTCATCTAGGGTTACTCCCAGGTATCTGAATGTATGGCTTCTTCTTATAAATTTCCTACCTACCTTTATGGTCGGATCCCTGCCCAATATTCCCTTGAACAACATGTAGGTCGTCTTCGCCAGTGCCATTTTTTACTTGACACTTTTACACCAGGTGTCAAGTTCTTCAAGCACCTGGTTACTTTTTTCCTCTAAGTTCCTTCTAGAGTACCTTTCTATTACTATTAAAAGATCGTCTGCGAAGGTGACCACAGCCTGCGTCTCTGGTATCCCCTCCAACAAGTACAACACTGGTTCCAGGTTGACATCCCAAATGATCGGGCCACATACCAAACCTTGGGGACATCCCTTCGTCAGTATCTTCTGAACCATATTTCCTGGACATCTCAGAGTGGAGTATCTGTTACGATAGTAATCCTTAAAACTCCTATGCAGATGTCCCAGAAACTGAATCTCTCTTAATCTGTCAAACATCGCCGGCTACCAAAGGTTGTCAAAAGCACCTGAGATGTCCACGAATATTCCTACGACGTATTTACCGGTTGCCGAGTCAATCAGTTCCATTGCTCTGCATATTGCGTCCTCTGTCGACCTGCCTCTTTGGAAGTCATATTGCTGCTGATGCATTCCCATGACGGCTCTATGTCTCAGTAATATTTCACACAGTATCTTCTCCTGCAACTTCCCCGCTGTGTTCACCAGTCAAATGGGTCTGTATGACTTCGGAATCAGCGGGTCTTTATCCTGCCCTTGCTTAGCACGATTACCTCGCTCTGCTTCCAGATGTTCGGGATTCTGCCTTGAGTGAGGCATTCGTTTAGTAGCCCTGCAAGGAAAGAAAAAATAAGGTCAGTCTTCTTCTTCTGCACCTCGACCTTTATCCCGTCCAGTCCAGGCGCCTTTTTCTTACCCATCAGAGAAATGTTCCTAATTACCCCCTCCCGACTTACAGGTTCCAACTCTTCCTCGTTTACATACTCATCATTCTCCATCCTCTCTCTCAACCTTCAGTGCCCTTCAATAGCTTATGTCACCTCATCATCTGGTAGCAAAGTCTCCATTAGAAGAACCGCAGATTCCTCCTAGATGGTCGTGGTACTTCCATAATTCTTAGATAGTGTTGTTATCATGGCTGGGGGCCGTAATTTCCCGGAGGATATCTTGAACGGCGCCCCCCTAGGTCACCTCTGTAGCTCCTCTTGAACATACTTCTCCCAACTTTTCCTCTTCTCTTGAAACAACCCATCCTTAAACTCCCTCTTCTTATCCCTGTAGATATTTAACAGCACCACCCGACCAGCCAGGTCCAGACACCTCTGTTATCACTTACGCGTTCTCCTTGCCCTTGTTTGGAGACTCTGCAGTCTGTCATTCCATGGCTTATTAACAACCTTGGTATCACCTTTAACCACAGGTATCGACTTCCTCATTGCATCCTGCAGAGTCCACATTAGCTGTTTGGCCTTCGTGTTGACATTGTCGCCTTGTTCCACTGGACTGGACAGTATCAGTTCACCCCTCATTTTCTCCCAAACAGCTTTGCTCATATTGTATCTCCTTTTCCCTGCCCCATTTCCATCCACCAGCCTCCCCGCGGCAAAGTCAAAGACGATCAGGTTATTATCACTGACCTTGACGTTGTCCACAACCTTCCATCATGTCCATGGACTCGGCGTTACACAAAGGGGCGTCAATGTTGAAAGAAGCCCCAGCTCTCTTCTGATATGTAGAGGGATTATTCAGCTGATTTGCAACCTCGAGCCCATGACCATAGATGAACTTCTACAATGCACGGCCCCTTATATCTCAAAGATATCTTTAAATTTGTTTACAAATACCTGGGACTTTGCTCCTAGATTAATATTATTTGGTAATGACTGATTAGGCTCTGTTTGACTCTCAGATATATTTGCAAAAGTACCATTATTAATTCTCTTAACTAATTTAAGTTCCGCGCTAGTTTTAATATCTAGAATTGTATTACAATCCATCTCAATGATATGGAATTTTATAACAATTTCCTTGTCTTTGATTTGGCAATTTAAATCAACTTCACCTCCTACATGAAGTAATTCTTTACTAAATGTCAGGACACGAGTAAACGTAAAGTTTATTTTATTTTCTGATAAATTTAGGCTTCTGTAAGTGTTTAAACCCATTACATTATTCTGAGCTCCTGTGTCCAGAATACAAGAAAGACTTCTTCTCTCTATTATAATAGTTATGTCCCATGTTAGTGTATTTACATTTGTGATATTTTCCCGAATAAATAATGAACCTAGAAATAGGTCATTGGACTGAAGTGATAAGCATTTAACTGAAGATTTATTTTTAAAGCATAACTTTGCATAGTGACCAATTTTATTACAAAAATGAAAAATCCTTGCTGTTTGACATTTGTAGCGGTGTTTCTGATCAAATCAAATGCATTTAGACCGTCTTGGACTTGAAGAACCGTCTTGAAGAGTTTCCTCGGAGGATTAGACTTCTACCTTGAAATTTACCCAGTGACCTGTTCAGTTGAACCTTTTTCAGTGTTCCCACAAAATCTTGATTTTCTGATGAGTTACCTGAAGTAAGCTGTGACGTCTGAAGTTTGGACATTTTCATTGTTTCGGCAAGCTGGTTTGCTTTATCTAAAGTAATTTGACCCTCTCCGATTAGGCGTTGTTTTATGTCATTGTAAGAGTAGCTGAGACCACAAGTGAAAATATCTTTCACTAAACTTTCTCGTAAATCACCAAATTCACACGAAAGACTGCTGTGACAGCTGAAAGCTGTGACAAAGTCTTCTAGTGTTTCATTTTCTTGCTGACCTTCACCTCTGACAAGACATCTTGTGAATGTGGGGAATGCCAGGCCTCCACCTTGGTTCGGATTCCACGTTAAACTGTAGGTCCTCCATTTCATCTCACAATCACCCTACCATTACACATTAGCGTAAGTGCGTATAACCCGAACGGGTAATAAGACGCGGTGCTAATAATAATAATAAATCTTGCTGACGACGAGTGAAGATTTTGTGACGTTCAAATGAAATATTGGCCTTTGGTGTGAAATATTCATTAAACCTTTGGACTAGTTCATTATATTTCACTTGGTCAATGTCTAGGTCGAAAGAATAAACACTTTGTAAGCATCTGGGCCTAGGTGGTATAACAGTAAAATGACCTTGCACGAGTCATTTTCTTTTTCCAGTCTTGTGACTCGTAGAAATATGGTTAACTGCGTTGACCACATTTCCCACATATAAGACAAATTCTGACTTTTTAAGTCAATCGGCTGAATCGCCAACGTAGCTGCTAATTTGGGTGACCTTGTGGCGTCGGCCATTCTATAGTTTTAAATTATTCAACAACAAACGCGAACTGACTATTTATTTAATAACTGAGAGATAATTAATTTTCTTCCACTCCTGACTTCTTAGCTTCTGACACCATGTTATATAGTTTATTAAATACAGACAAACAAAGCAGTTAATCATCATATCATAAACATTTAATGTACAGCATGAAATCTCTTGACAGAATGCCCCTTGTCGAGGTTATGGAACATTATCATAAACTAAAGTAATGTAAGTTCAGTGTTACCAACTATCACATAACAATTAGCTTACAGAAATAAGTTTTGGACTCCTTTAATGCAGCCTGACATCACTGATACATATTACATGACCATCGGCTGAAATTCACTGGAATCCCATAACATACCTATTAAACAATAATAGACTAGCACCTTTCTGTACATAATGCTATTATATAAATCATATAAATTAAAATTGCTTTGATTGTAATTTAAAATATTGTGTTATATTTTGGGGGCCCAGGCACGGTCTAGAACCACCACTGTTGGTAACAAGACTTGTAAATGTGTAGCAGTGATGTAGTTGTGTGGATAGTAGAAACTATGTAACTTATAACGGGGGTCTTCGAATGGCGTATCCTCTCCGACTACCCTACTGGTATATTGCCCCTTGTCAGGGATGGAAAGGTTCCATCTATAGTTTCAATATCCTCCAAACCCACAACATTCGCTTAACCCCTCATCAGACGTTTTAGGAATAAAATGTGTAGCATGTATTTACAATATTAAGCGCTAAATTGCACTAATAGTTTGTTTGTGTGTCTTTATATAATACTTTAACGAATAGAAAATATTGTATATACAATACATATTATGTATCCAACATTTACTATATCTTAAACTCAGAATAAAGGGAAGCATTTTTGTGATAAATATTAATACTTTAAGTAAATAGGTGTAAGGATATTACAGTTCAAGCTGGACAGTCAATTCGAATCAAAGGAAATGAAACAATGAAAATGTTTTGCAAATTACACATGACAAACTATTTGTTTTATTACTCAAAATGTATTGTTAAACCAAAGTTAATAAATTAAAGTTAAATTGAATTGCCATTTAATAAATAAAAACTTTCATGTTTGACTAGAATGCCGATGACAAAGAGATCGGGGCTCTAATCCCGGTTGGATGTACTGAGGTTGTTTTCCCAAAATAGTTTTCCACTTTCCCTCCACGTAAATTCTGTTACACCCCCTCTAAATTCAATCTTCCGCGTCCCTATCTCATTAGCGTACAGTAATTAGTATGTGAACCGGTAGTGGGACGTGGTGCTAAAAACCAATAGATGCCACATTCATCCACTTATTACAGCCATAGCTCTTATGGTCGGAAAACCTTCTCAGAACCTTGTTTGTTTGTTTCTAAATACTCCGTTTTTAATGACCAGCATACAAGGAAATCACAAATGGTCACTGTGTTTGATGAAATGACTGCTGGAACAAGCTGTGCTTGATGGTCTGACTGATGAAAACTAGATATTATAATGAAGTCAAAAATATCTTTCTACTCACCTTCCATACTATCTATATATAGGTTACACATACTTTAATCCTCTATGTAGGTGTAAATCCTAAACTTGGTTTTACTTAATAATAACGATTCACTTTTGTTACAGTTATTATTAGAGAGGTTTGTGGAGTTAAATAACAATAGTAGTTTTACAGTATTAATGTTCTTGTATATTTAATAGAAGAATGTTTGACTGACAACAAGAAGACCACATGCATACTGAACGTAGTGAAGCAACCGACAGTGTCGCCACTCGTATTCTTAAAAGAAAATAATATATACATTGATATGGGCTGGAAACATTAGCAACTAATAATCAAAACTGATTAAAGTATGACAATGTTACACAATTTTGTTTAACATCTATAGTGCCGTTATAAATTATTTCCGATAAGTTTATTCCGAACTTTCGCTTATCTCTCCCCGTTAAAATAATAACGCCATTAAAAATGTTATTTCTATAGTATTAATTTAATGACCTAGTGTATTTGTTGTTATTGTTGAAGGAAATCTAGTGACAGCCTTGGCTTTGCTTCGCTGCCGTAAGTTGCGTAAACACGCTACCACTGCTTTCGTCATTAGCCTGAGTGTTTCCGACCTGCTTTTCTCCGCCATCAACCTTCCTTTAACAGCATCTCGCTACGTCAGTGAGGCTTGGGTGCTTGGACCAACACTCTGCAAGCTCTTTCCTTTTTTCTTCTATGGAAATGTGGCAGTGTCCCTCTTGAGTATGGTTGCCATTACCATCAACAGGTAGGTCTGCATAGTTCGACCTTTTTGTCTGGTTCCCATTGGCTGCAAACCAGAATGGGTTGAAGCTTACATTTGTTTGCGTGAAACTCCCGTTTTTTGTACCTTATGTCCTGGACACAATTTGGTTGCGAAATTAATTTAGTACATAAACTTGTTTTAAAAATAAGATGGAATCTATCACGAAATAACTTACTGTTGCAAAAACTATGACGAGCGATGATTGATTATATTCTGGTTCAGGAATCTACCACGAATGAAAATAAACCATTTTTCAGGTAATGCTCACTTTAGTTATAATTTAATATTTATGGCAAAACCCTTATATTAAATCATGATGCTAAGTACAAGATTCCTCCACCTCCCTATCTGTATATAATATGCGAAGTACAGAATTCCTTTACCCTCTATTTGAATAGATTCAGTGGGATATGGATCTAATAATAGCTGTTGATGTTGATTTGCTCAGGATTTTTATTAAGTATATACATTTAACATCGAAATTGTCACAATTTTAATACATCTCACTTGTGTGTTACAGATATGTGTTGATTTCGTGTCATCTTCTCTATGACAACGTGTACACCAGTTGTCACATCGGCCTTATGATCTTGTTTGCATGGAGCTTTAGTTTCTCCATGATGCTACCCCCATTAGTTGAAGTTTGGGGACAACTTGGTTTACATCCTCCAACCTTTTCCTGCACCATCCTAAACAAAGATGGAAGTTCACCGAAAAAGTTTTTATTTCTTCTTGGATTTGTCATTCCATGCATTGTTATCATCGTATCGTATTCTTGCATCTACTGGAAGGTCCTCAAAAGTCGCAAAAAACTGCGCTCTCATAGGTTTGGCTTTTTTTTTTTTACTCCAGTTAGTAGTTTATACATTCGTTGTTCACTTCTTTGTTTTTTTTCAGTGTGTTAGCACAAGAGAAGTTGAGACCAGGCTTCAAGTAAACTCCATCTCATTAGTAATCAGACTGATTCTACACCAAACCAAGACTAAAAACTAATCTCTTATTCAACCAAAATTGTTTTCTAAATGGAATAAATGGATTAGTGGTTTAGCTCCGAGATTAAATCCTTCACCCCACCAGGCTTACATCAAGATCTCTCAATAGTATTAGTCAACATTTCCTGATGATTCTGGCCGTGGCCGATGTCTGAGTGATATTATAAGTTCTGGCTGATATAGGCACATAGGCACAATACCCATAAACAAACTTAACCTAGGTCAGCCAATTGTAAAATCGTTGTACGGTGGTAGGTTTAGAACATCTGAAATTTTGCCACCAATCCTTATCAAATAAATATGTAACCTTCATTTACCCTGTAAGGTAGCAAACATACCTCACATTATTCCACCCGGTATAGTTTATAAGTAGACATTGGATCTTTAGGTCCTAAAAAGTTAAGTTTTAGCTACCTAAAATAGAATTAAAGTGCATTAAATCGGCTTTATAAAACATAAACTAAACCCTCATAAAAATAAACTAGAAAAAGTTTCAAATTGAAAGAAAAAAACACTGCATCCCAAATATTTCTGCTTTGATTTGAATAAAAAAACACACTCAAAGGATGTTGTGCACCCTCATCCATACTTAACACAAATTCCAAATATTGTATCTCATAGAATATAATTAGCCCTTTTTCTAAGTTATAGCGTTCATCACTTAATACTAGCTTTTTATGCTGGAAAATAGAGTTCTACATCCACTGGTGTGAGAAGAGAATATTTCAACTTGGACAAAAGATTATTTGGAATTTTACATTAAAGTTGATTTGACTTTCCTTTTAAAATGTCAGCTGCCACACAAAAACTCTTCAGTCCTGTATTCTTCACAAACACTGTGTTCAATTTTGTCATCGCCTTTCCACCAGCTTTCTTTGCTTGGTTAAGAGGTTCTGTTTGTTCATTTATACTTTACTTTCCAGGGCAGTAATAATTCTTACAATAGTGCAGTCTTTTTTTTTCTAGCACCACGTCCTACTAACTGTTAGGGTTATATGCTTGCAGTCATTCATTTTAGGTCAGAAATTGTGATAAAAGTAAAAAAATATATATACATATACGCAGGGAACTTTCCACAGCTGAAGTAAAAGCCCCCTTAATGAACACACTAAAAGTACCTTAAGATTAACGTTGATCTACGGCTGCCATCTTGGAAAATGGCTGTTTTTTTTAGGTTTTTCGCTCATAAGTCACTAACGCTTAGAGATAGCCTAAGAAAAGTGGAGTAGTGAATTGACAGGCGTAGGTAGCTTGACACGCAATATGGCAAACAATACGTTGATCTAGCTATACTGGTTCAGGAGATATCCGTTTTCTAGTATGTAGTCAAAATGTTGGTGCTTTGAGCGGAAAATGTGTCATGTCAGGCACGTATTCCAATTTTTTTCAGGGGGAATGGGAGCGGGTGGCACCCTCATTCTTCAAATATTGCTCGACGGCAATGGTCATCTCAAGACTAAACAGTGTGGGGAGAGGGGCGAACGAATCTGACCTGCACGGAGAGAAAAATACATCAAAAGTTCATACAAAAATATATTGAAGTAGACCCATTCTTGATTTCACTAATAATTGATAATTTTTTTATTACTTTTATAGAAAATATACCAATTTTACATACATTTTAAAAAACTAATACATTTTCTATTCAAAGTCATAAAAATTATATTAATTTATTAGTGAATGCAAGCATAGGTCAACTATAATAATTTTTTTTACGAAATTTTGACATATTTTTTACCTCCGTATGTGGAGGAATTCATGAGTATATTACAATTTATTATTCACGATACTTAGGGCCAGTTTCATAGTCAGACTTAGTACGCCTCAAGTGCGAGTCGATACTAAATACAGGAAGACACCTACCTTGACCAAAATGGAATGGGCCAGTTTCGCATATGAAACTGGCCCATTCCATTTTGGTCAAGGTAGGTGTCTTCCTGTATTTAGTATCGACTCGCACTTGAGGCGTACTAAGTCTGACTATGAAACTGGCCCTTAGTCCGGTTAAGAAAGTGAAACTGAAATTAATTACTACTGTATTTTTGAACTAGGAATTTATTACTACAAGACAAAATATTATTACAAGATAATTTTATAATTTTTTATATTTTTATACTAATTTTAAATTTTTGTTTATATTTCGGGGGGGGGGGGCTTCAGTCCCACGAGTCCCCCTCTGAATACGTGCCATTTTTGTGTGGGACATAAATCAATCACCAGGGGAAATTATCCAATGAAATGGAGAAGTAAAAACCCCGGCAAAACATTTTCTAAAATATTTCTCTATCTCTGGTATAAACCAACCAGTTTTAGTGTACGAAGTATGATTTTTTGTTTTAGGATGGAATGATTTAAATATGTGCTTTGCGCAGTGAAAGACTTGATAATGGTGAAATAATCCAGACAAGGGGCTTCAAGCAATAATAAATGCCAACAAAGAGCAAAAAGATATGAAGTTGGAATTACTGAGCTCTCTTAAAGAAATAACATTCCACGCCAATTTCAGAAAGAAATACACTAGTCCTACAAGTATAGCAACAGCTAAATGAGCATTAATAGAAGCGTATTTGTCCGGTCATGTTAAAGTTCGTAGGTTCCAAGTTAGCTGGTTTAATTACAAATCATCCTGTCTATTTTATGAGAAAGATGCTTCTGTTTCTACATCGCAGAAACCAAAACACAGACGAAGGAGAGCTACACGAATTTAGACCAATAAAATTAAAGATTATATACGAGAAAAGTGTGATGAAAGAGGAGATAACGTTGCTAAATGGTCATATCACGTGTCAATTTAATTGCAGAAGAGGCAAGATACAATCATGACTGTGAAGTGAAATTTAGGCACACCACGCAATTTGATAAATCTAGTAGAGCAGTAAATGTGGATGAAGAAATATTTTCGAAACTCTTTTAACATATTGAGGGTAATGGTGAATGATAGCGTACCCTTCCTGAACTGAAATAAATAATTAAAAATACAACAGGAAGCAAAGATTAAAAGACAGTCGATGTCCAAAATTGCACATAAAGATTCCAGTAACCTGATACTTAATATAAATAACAAAGTAACTCCTCTGGCCGCCATGCATTCAAGAATTAAAGTCCGAGACAATAATGCAGTAGTGATCAATACTCAAAAGCTATTTTATACAATTGTCCACGGTCAAAGAATCTGATCAATTGAAGGGTTGCTTCCAATACGAGCTGGATCCAAAGTCTCCTTCATTGTTTGATTGTATCACATTGAGAAAACGTGTTAAGTTAACATTTTGCATGATGTTGGATGGCCCAGACCAGCAACGTATGGTGCTGTTCTAGACTGTAACATGTTATAAATAACATCACATTACGGTCGAGATTATTTAATTGCATTCGATGGATACCCAGAAGAAACTACAACTAAAAACAATAGACAAGAGAGGCAGCAGCAGGCAGACCATTAGCGATCATTCATTTTCAAGAAAACAACCATCACTAATGATTATTTTCATAGGAAATCACAAAAATTAAATATTACTCAAAAAGTTTTGACAGCTCGCTGCATAAAGTCCAAAGTTAAGTTTAACCAAGCAGAATATGGTACTGACATTTCGATCATCGACGTAGCCTTAGAGAAAGATGAGCGTGACGTGCCTGTTGTTGTTGTCGGCCAAGACACGGATCTTTTGGTCCTATTAATATCATTATAAATAGCTAGTTATATGTTGTTTCTTCGGATTACATCTGAAAATAAGAAACAACAAATATCTTTAATATTGCAAGGCAACCATAAATTCTTGGAGAAGTGTGTGAAGTAATTTTGTTTGCGTATACATCAACTGGCTGTGATACAACCTCAGCTCTCTTCAAAAAGGGTAAACTGCTGGTATTATGAATTCTCCAAAGAGATAAGCATTTGAGGACATCTGTTCTAGTTTTCAATAACCCATCGTCTACCAAAGAATTAATCGCTGCAGCAAATGATAATTTTTTTGCTTCATCTGTACGGTGCAATAACAAATCAGACTCTCGATGAGTACCGTTACTATCGGTATAACAATCTAAATGGCAAGCAAAAATTAGGTTCAAAATTTTATCTGGCTATATTAGCCCGCCCCCCCCCC
>CABEEJ010006837.1:0-20315 GCA_901482245.1 Timema douglasi | reverse complement strand
ACAGTAATGGAAGAGAAATGTTCAACAGGCTACAAATTGGGGCTGGACTTAATGTAACCATACATTGAAACCGGTCTGCCCGGACCGTCAACCTGCTCCATCCACATTGCTGAACCGCATCTCTTGTAAATGTAAATGTACCTGTACAAAGAACTGTGAGTGTTTAAGCTCTGGGATGCCTTGCTCAACAATGTGTGGCAATTGGCAAGGACTGTCCTTTGATAACTGCCCAGAAGTTCCTGAATCAATACACAATGAAGATGAAGCAGATGACCTCGACATTTGATTTATATCAGAGAAAAGGCATGAGCTTTACAGTTCATTATTTGTTATAATAGTTATTTAATCCATACATATAATCCCATAATATGTAGCAAGCTACTTAAGATACGTTTGGAAAAGATTGATTTGTCTTTACGATTTGTCAATTATTTATCACTGTGACCGTGCTAAATACTGACTTTAATTAAAGTAGTGACATGGGGAATACCATACCCACATTGGTACAATATACAGAGTGTTCGGAAACTCACAGCCCGAACTGCACATACAGCTTGTTTGAACCAAAAGTAACACAAAATCCCTATACACTTACATCCGGAGAACTATGCTAATACTATTAAATTGCGCTCAAAGTGTTGGTGTACAACGCCGGGAGAGCAAAGCTATCAAGTATGCGTGCAAAACAAGTTGCATAGGAACTAGGTTCGCGTGGTACTGCATATTTAATAATGTTAATAACTTTCTGTGATAATGACCCTCAAAACTTATTCGCATTTCTAGACGGACTGGTGTGTTGTTTACTATTAATTGTGGTATGCCATGCTGCCATGCTATAAGATATCTAGGTGTGTAGTTCCACGCGCCTAACTCCTATGCAACCTATTGTACACGCATGCTTTAACAACTTTGCTCTCCCGGCGCTGCACGATAAAACTTTGAACACAATTTAATGGTACTAGCATAGTTTTCCGGTTGTAAGTGTATAGGGATATTGTATTGATTTTGGTTCAAAAAAACTATATGTGCACTTTGGGCTATGAGTTTCCGAACACTCTGTATACATTCAGTCAAATGTTTCACACAAGTAGTCTTGAATGCACACTTGCTTAGTTAACCGCTGGAAAATGTAATCATATGTTTTATTCAGAACTGATATCTCCAAAACGAGTATAGCTATTTTAAACGCATTGAAAACTAAAATGTTTGTTTTCTTACTCCCTACAATTAATTTATCCATAAAGTTTAGGCTAACTCTAAGCATTAGTGATTCATGGGCAAAATATTAAAAAAAGATGGCGGCCACGGCTGAGGTTTAATTTTAGGCTACTTTCTTCATTAGAAGTTATTGTTCTATATTTGTGCAAAGTGTCTTGCTTGTAAAAATATTTTTACTTTTATTTCCTAAAATGACTGAACCACAAAGATTGTGTAGCGGAACTTTGTGTAAACTAAATCGTTTTATCTTCCTCCAGACTGGACACAGCTTCTTTGACTTCCAGAAAATAGTTATTGTAATGTCATGTTCCCCATCGTGTAAACACAGGTTCTGGGGGCAGAGGAACATCTGAAAGTTACCCTGGAAAAGCCTGCACTCTTTTTAGAGACGTTATGAGCACTTTCCTTACTAAGGATATAAGTTTGTTCACCTTCTGGAATTGCAGTCTTATTATCTCCACAACTCAGTTCATGCCATGGGCAAGGCAAATCATGTGAAAAAGATATATAGAATACCGTGAGCAACTTCATAGCAGAATTCATGTAGAAAGCAGCATCTGTAAAACGAGTAGCACTTTGTCTTCGTCAGGATTAGGAATTTTGGTCACTATCGACGAAGTATTTAATTACTTATTGATTTTTTTCTGGTCATTGGTTTTAGACAGTTGATATTAGCTCTAGACGGCGCATTGGCATTCCAACAACTAAGTTTCCTATGCACCGACCAAGACTGCCAGTTGTTTCATCAACGTAAAGTCACAAATGAGGACCTTCTTGGTTTTAGGTTGTTTCATATCCTGGAGATTGCGTCTTTCTAAGTAGGCTGTAAATAGTTATATTTTAAAATGCACACATCTCTCTGTTGCAAGCTTGACAAAAGATAATCTTCCCAACTGCCATTAGATGTGAAAATCCCCTAACGCATTGCCGAACCAACTAGGCTTTCAGTTGTTTTTTAAAATTTTATCACTGCATTAATTGCACTGTACCTTCTCCCAAAGTTATTGCTTCATACTACGAGCTCAGAAGAACAATTAGTTTGGCGGCAGCTTTTATAGGAGGTTGCTAGTGGAAGGTTGGAGAGGATTCCAAGAATGTTTCAATAAGGACTAATCACTGACATCCTTGCAAATCGCAAGCAACTTTTTTTTAGAGGGATTTGGATTCCTAGAAATACCGGATCCAGGAAGGGGCTATACTCTATCTTCTGTCCTCTATATGAGTGACATTCCAAACCCCTGACTCGATGCAACACAAATATTCTTGAAAAATATTGTCACCAAAGCCAAATATAAACAAATTTCTAATTATTATTTACAAAACAAGAACATTTTATGTTTTCGGTGTAAAATAGGCACTTATGTCAAATCAGAATTAGCTCGAACTCGAACCCTTAATATTTTTCTCACTTTATTTCAACTCTTCTAACTTTTCTATCCAAGCTAGTCGCTTGCGCATTAAGGACATTTTAAAATAACATTTCAGATAATAGAATTTAAAGGTGAAGGCTTTGATGGGAGGATACTGTAATATAGACTTGAACAAGGTTTTTATGTTTGATTAGGGCAGAGGTTCTTAAACTGGGGTTCATGGATGAGCTTCAGGGGATCCATGAACCGAAGACAAAAAATTACAAATTGTAGATCAAAGCTTGGATTCAATTACAAGTTTTCTATTTCTTCACTTTGGTGACCTGGTGGTCTAGGGGTAAGGTGTCAGACCTCTATGCTGGCGGCCGGGCTTCAATCCTCGGCCCCGGCACAGATTTATCTGATTACCAAACCCTTCCTTCACCTCTGACAAGACATCTTGTGAATGTGGGGAATGCCAGGCCTCCACCGTGGTTCGGATCCCACGTTAAACTGTAGGTCCTCCATTTCATCTCACAATCACCCTACCATTACACATTAGCGTAAGTGCGTATAACCCGAACGGGTAGTAAGACGCGGTGCTAATAATAACAATAATAATCTATTTCTTCAACACGCAGGGTATACATCACTTGGTGCCATCAAAACAAATACTAAATATAGATTGAATATCAGAGATGGCATGCGCGTTGCACCGTTGAAGACTACCACACAATTTCAACTTCTTATTCAAGAAAACAGAAAACAACAGCACCCTTTTCGTTAACTTTTTACTTATGAACAGTTACTAAAGCTCACTTTGAAGTTACACACTTTGAATTTATTTCACTTTTCTTCATGAAGTTACCACAAATGTCTGCATAGAAAGGAAAAGTGAGAGACATAATTCATTGTAAAGATTGTTTTTATACCATGCCTAAAGAAATGTAATTAATTTAGACTGCAATAAAGTAAACGAGTAAATTGCGCTATAATTACGTAGAGCCTAAATCCTTTTTCAGCTCCCAGTAAAAAAAATGTTATTTAATTTGTTTGAAAATTTCGATTTTTTGTTAAAAAATTAAAAACAACATCCGGTTGGGAAAAAAAATCATTAGCAGTTGTACATCTTCAAGTCATCACATTGTTATTAAAGCCCTCATTTGTGAATTTTGACCAATCAAAAAGGTAGATGTTGGGTCAATAACGTCCGACACCTTAATATTTAAAAAAATACTTCCGGTTTAAAATTTTGAAATTTTACTAGTGGTTGCACATCTTAAAGTATTCATTTCTAAATTTTGACCAGTAAAAAAGGTTGATATTGGTTTACAAGAGTTGACACTTTTGTATTAAAGAAATAGATAATAAGAAAAATCTTCTGAGTATGTATTTCCGTCCATTTTTATAGGAAGGGGGTCCACGGACTTTGTCCGATTTTAATAGGAGTCAGTGACCCAAAAAATTTTAAGAACCATTGGATTAGGGATTGGATGGAGGTGTCTCAGGATAGGGTTGGACGGCTAGCTTACAGTCTAGTGGCCATGAACTTTCGAGTTCCTTAAGGCCAAGGATTTGGTGAGCTTAATTAAAATTCCACTGCACTAGTAAATCAAGAGTATGGGGAAAACACCATCTTGAGGGCCACAGACAAAATAAAAATTTACTAATTGCTTTGTCAACTGTTTTAAAATTCTTATATATTTTAATGAATATACGTAGTATTGAAATTTTTCTAAAGAGTGTGAAAATGTACCTCATTCATGTGTTTTTAATATCTCATTTGTAGTTCTGTTGCGGCACATAAAAGCACCATCATCCCAACGTCCGCTCAGATTTGTCAAAATAGAGAAGATTTTCGCCTCACTTGGATGATGCTTATAATTTTTTGCTGCTTTCTGCTATGTTTCCTCCCGCTCATGTTGGTCAATGTAATTGATGATGAGGTACGTACGTTTGACAAATTACAACAAAAATATTTGTGTTTGTGCAACGATTACATACCGTATTGGTCAAGTTGCAATAAAATATAAGCACTTAGTGACCAAATTAAATATCATCACTTGATTGAAGTTATTTAAGTAATATAGTTTTAACATACAAATATTATAAGGAATTCATACGCTAGACATAAGCAGTAATACACTATTTTTTGGGAGGTTTCATATAATATTTTGGGGTCTTCAAAGTTTTCTAGTGAAGAATAAAACAGATTATGAGTGATTTCACCCCCACCCTAAGATCTCCCTAGTGTTAGTGCCAACTCGGAAGTATAGCTTAGTAAACAATTAGCAAAATAATGGCTAAGGAAAGCGTTCGGAGAAAAAAAATTAAAGAATTATCTTTTAAATAGGAAAGTACTTTTACGCATCAGGAGGCTCAAAGTAAATTTATCATGAGATTGCCAAAAAAATAACTTGCATTGTTGCTTCTGAAACAATAGTTTTGCTCCATGTTGTTTGATTTACATTTTTTCAGGTAAATTTACCTACACTCCATGTATTAGCATCTGTCCTAGCTTGGGCTTCAAGTGTCATCAATCCTTTTATTTACGCAGGAAGTAACAAACAATACAGAACTGCTTACAAGAAGTTGTTTTGTAATTACAAAGACCATCCTGAATTATTCATAGAAAAGCAAGTTGATGTCAGATTTAATCATCTGTCCGATTCACATTCAGATTCGGGAAACACATTTATTATAGGATTGCAATATAATGCTACAACTGAAAAGGTGAACGTGTCACGCTCAAATGCAAGAAAATAACTCTTAATTAAATAATCATGGAATGTAGTTTTAATAATCTTATTCTTAAATGTTTGTGGTTCGTAATCTACGGTCAACTTATTAACTAGTACGATTTAGTTTTATCATTCTATTCATAATGCTACGTGTGATTTAATTATGGTTGAATTATTGCCAAGAATAGATTTATGTAGTTTTAGCTTGTTATATTTAAATCTGTGTAACTTAAAAGAAACAAAGTTTGACAATGTTTAAAACAATTTTACTGATTTATATTACAATTGATAAATTATTAATAAACTTACTAACTGCACAAAGTTATGACTATAGTATGAATTTGGTAGGAAGAACAGTAGAAGTTGGTTACTAAGGTTACTAAAACAATTTTAATATATTCATACATCAAGTCATGGTATTTGCAGCCATCACTTTCGGTATACATTATCAATACCTATAAAATAACATAACTAATAATATACTAAACTGTTATCAATGTTTACCGCAAAGAAATATGTTTAAATTTTCTGAAGTATTCTCCTAACCAAAATCAGGGCATATAGTGCAGGACCGTTAGGTTTTGACCCGCACATTCAAAATAACAAGATGAAAATTGGAGGTTAAGTCAAAGGGGCCCCTACAAAATCAGACCTAAAAATCCCAGAAAATCACTCTTGGGGAACCACCACCATATAGGAAAATGGCGGCCAAAATGTGGCATTTAACCATTTTTGCCGTTACTGTTGCTCTAATGACAAAAATACATTTGTGCTTTTTGATAGAACGTTACATTTTACACAAAAAGGTCTCTGACGATTATTTCGTGGAAACTACCATTTTCAAGATAAATTCATTTTTGGTGTAGTCAGTTGGCTAAAAAATCAAATTAATGAATTCTTAATTTGCAATTGACTATATGAAATGATGAAAGTTATGGGAATGGTTATAATCACAACCAGAAATACATATTATCAATTTACATTGAATATAAACTTTTTCGAAAGTTTTTTATTACCATAAAACGTGAATTTCTATAATACTTAGAATTAAAATGGGTAAAAATAATCTATTGCAGTGCGAGTAGTTAAAAGCTCTCGATGGAGTAATATAACGCTAATGAAAAATGTTTGTCTCTGGGTACTATTATAATATATCCCTCAAAATTCATCCTTCTATCTAGTTATTTGTAATTGGCCATATCTAAAATTTGATTTTGGAGGAATATCAATACAAAAGAATAAAACACTTTTAGCATGAAACACCACAATGCTGTTTTTTACTTCAATATTGGCTCTTTTCAGAGTGCAACCATGTATTTTTATTCCCTTCATCTTTAGATAAAATTATGTTGTCCTTCAATATAACTGGAATATGCTTATGCGTTTTAAACTGATTAACAAATATAATATTTTCTTTTAGAACCGAAACCTCATGTATATATCTTTAAAAATGGGAATGTAAACACTACTGACCCTAATATGGTGGCATTTATGGTATATACATAGTCATGCCTTATAGCAGGTAAAACTGGTAGTAATGCAGTACCAGAAAACATTGTAGTACCTGATAGCTGCAGTCCGATGGCTGTAGATTTGCTACATCTTGTGGTGGTGTGTTGTTGGTGGTTCTGGAGAATCGTCCATGCTTGTTGATAATGTACCAATTCTGAATTTAATAATTTATAATGTTAGGCATATCTGGTGCCGCTACCTATTGGTTTTCTACAACATTTTATGGATAGTTTATATCTACTATAAAACTTTTAATGTTCCTTGACAACAAAAATAGTCTATGATAATGTTCCGTGATTAAAACCATTGTTGTAATTCCAGCTTATCAAAAGTAATATGTAATAAATAAACAGTGTGTCACTAAAAAAAGCAGCCATGTTTAATTAATTAATACAGGAATTTAATAGATATGGACCCAGGAAGATGTAGTTTGATATGCGTGAAATAACCTAAGTAACTGGAAAGTAATCAAGCGCATGTTGGAATAAAGGTTAGAAACGGCGTATTCATTCAATCAATTCGGAAGTGTGAAGCCCTTTAATGGAAACGGTTATTCCAATTGGGAATTTCGTGTCAAATTGTTTCTTGAACAGAATGGTGCTTTGGATTGAATTAATTCAGATACTCCGACAGATCCTATCACACTGGATACATTCACGTAAAATGATGTAAAAGCTCGTAACATCATATTTCAGTGTGTGACAGACAACATGCTCGAAATGATAAAGGACATGACAATGGCTAAAGCACTCATGGACGCCCTGACAAGTACGTATGTGAAGAAAGGAATAGCCACTCAAGTGCAGTTACAGAGAAAATTGCACACATTGACATTCTCCGGAATTAGCTTGTTAACAGCGTTTCTAAAGGACTTTGACCAAACAGTTTCAGAACTTAAAAACTCTGGTGGAACAATTCAGAAAAGTGAAATAATTAGTCAGTTATTAGCTGCAATACCAGAATCGTATCAAGCTGTTACAACCACGATTGTTGTTTTAATTTTTCAAGACGAAACTAAAGTGTCGTTAGACTTTGTGAGAAATAAAATTCTAATGGAAGAGTCAAGTCCAGGTAATGGCAAATCTAATTCTTAACCTGATACAACTCAGCAGGCGTTTTTAAGCAACAGGAATTACAGAGATAAATATGAGAACAATAAAGAGTCCGAGTTTAAGTTTCGGTTCAAGTGTTATGAATGTGGTGTCAAGGGACATAAACGCTTGGAGTGTCCTAAGAGAAATCAAAGAAATAATGCAAACTTGACACAAGATTAAAGTATTTCGTTCATAACCTCATCTGACACATTGGTGTCTGAAAGTCAAAGTGAAATAAATTTTGCTGTCGACAAAGGTTCCACGAACCATTTAATAGATTCATTAGCGTGAAAATTCTTAGTGAATGGGAAAAAGGTAAACCGTAAAATGAGTAGGATAGCAAAATTGGGTGAGTCAGTAATCGTAACGAGACAGGGAGATTTACATTTAGAAACTAGTGATGGCAGGAATATCACCGTGTAAAATGTTCTAGAATGTTATAAACTATCTCGGAATCTTGTATCAGTAAATAAAATCGAAGAAAAAGGACTCTAAGTTTTGTTCAAACGTAAAAAGGTTTATGTGAACAAAAATTTGTCTACGGTTATGGAAGGTCATTTATTAGGAAATTTAAATATGCGGACTTTAAATCTGAAAATGTATGAAGCTAATATAACAGGAACTGATAAAACTTTGTGGCACAGACGTATGGGTCATTCATGCAAATTTCATAGTGACAAATTTTGTGAAAAGTGTGTTCAAGCAAAACATAGTAGAACTCCTTTTAACTCGGTCTCAAAATAAAGAAATGCAAAAAGAATTCTAGAAGTGATCTCATCAGATGTATGTGACCCTATTATACCTACAAAACATAATGGTAAAAGCTATGTTTTGACGTTCATTGATCACCATTCTCATTTTGTTATGTGCTATCTCTTTAAAAGAAAAGTGAAGTTTTGGAATAATGTAAAATTTACGTGGAAATGGTAGAAGCAAAATTTGGGAATAAGATTGAATGCCTAAGATGTGATAATGGAGGGGAGTATGCATTGAAAGGATTCAAATATGTTTGTAGGAGTAAAGGTATTAACAAACGATATACACTAGCTCGCAATTCAGAACAGAATGGAGTGGCTGAGCGATACAACCTCACCATGATGGAAAAAGCGAGATGTTTGATATTTGACAAGAAAATGGAAAAACATTTCTGGGGAGAATCTGTACGAGCGGCCATCTACTTGACAAACAGAACTGAAACTTCTGCATTTCCTAATCATATAATTCCTGCTGAAATATGGCTTAAGCAAATATCAAATCTGGAAAAAGTTAAAATATTTGGTTTTGTTGCCTATGCATACATTTCTAAAGAAGATAGAAATAGTAAGCTGGATCCACGAAGTAAGAAACTGTATATGATGAGATATGCTGATAATTGTAATCACTTGTAGAACCCAGAGAAGCAAAAGATAATTGTTGCACGTCATATTAAATTTGATGAAGAGAGCAATCTACAAAATCAAGTACAGGCCGTAAATGAAGAACAGGTATGTTCTGAAAGCTAATTTAAAAGTGCTACTGAACAGAAAGAATAAATTCAAGAAGATTTTGGTGACGAAAGTGAGAATAAATTACGAAGAAGTTCAAGAAAAGTGCAAGCTCCAATTCGATATATTGACTTTGAAATTAACTTTATGGAAGCATTGTCAGTAGTAAATCGGCCTTATAAAGTTCCACAAATGTATTCTGAAGCTGTGTCAACTGGAAATGGATGGAAATAAGTTATTAATTAAGAATTGTAAACACTTAAACAAAATTATACGTGAGACTTAGTAAATGTGCCACCAAATCAAAAGGTAATACATTCAAAACGGGCGTTTCGTGAGTAAGTAGCAGATGGAAAACTTTAGCTCTGGTGGCCAGAATGATGACTATTAAAATGTTACTGTCTATGGCTGTCGAAGAAAATCTGCAGATTCAACAAGTAGATATTAAATCTGCAGTTCTCAATGGCGTTTTGAAGGAGCATGTTTACATAAATGTTCCAGGAGGTCTTGAAGAAGTTAAGTCAGGAAAAGTTTGCAGGCTGAAGAAGGCGCTGTATGGGCTGAAGCAATCACCCAAGTGTTGGAATGCTTCTCTCAATGAACATCTTGAAAACTAGACTGTGTTAGATCTAAAACAGATCCTTGCTTGTATCTAGGGGCGTGTGTTTATCTACTAATTCATGTTGACGACTTAATTTTAGTAACCAAGGTTTCAGATAAATTAGATCTTGTAAAAGAAAATTTGGTGAATACATTTGAAATGAGAGATCGATCAAACGGTTCAAGTTTAACGATTTTAGGTTTAAATATTTGTAATCAAAGTATGAGCTAATGTTGAGCCAAAAAGAGTTGATTCATAAAATCTTGAATATTTTTAACATGAATGAATGCAAACCTGCAACAGTTCCCATGCAGCAAAAGATAAATCTTAATGTAAGAAGTGAAGACAAGTACATTGTCGTTAAGCCGTATAGAGAGCTTAAAATATGTTTTAAGATATCTGCGAGCGACAGAAAGTTATGGTCTTATGTATGTAAAATGTAGTAAATCTGAAAATGTAATATCAGCCTTCGTAGACACTGATTTTGCTAACGATACAAATGATAGGAAAAATAACAGTGGCTATGCTTTAAAAATGTATGATAATGTTGTATTTTGGAAGAAAAAAAAATTCAGTTGTATCCTCGCAATTAAAAGAAAATAATTGTGTCCTACACACATTATATCCATCTAGACATAATATAGGGCCTACTGAACTACGCTATTGTTTTGGCACTTGTTAAGCAAATATGTCCTCACAATAACACACCACGCAACAAATTGCCGTTACAGACTAGAATGTTGCGTGACGTCATCCATGGGAATGTCTCCCATGGTAGCAGCGATACTACACGTGGTATTGTTGTATTTTATATCAAGAAAAATGTATTATCTAGGAAACGGCGACTCCCACAAAAAAATAGGTAGAATTTTTTTAATGTAAAATTAAACTTTCCTTCACTAGGGAAGGTGTTTTTGTCTTCAGAGCAATGGTAGCCGCGAAAATGCTAAATAACTGAAATTTGAGCACATTCTTCAATATGGCGTTAGTTTCCCAGAATAGATTTTCTGTGACTTTTAGATATGAGTTTATGGGTAACTTCTTAACACATTTCCCAAGTTTTATCTTGTTATTATGTTTATCTGTAAACTTAAAATGCTTTTATTTCTTCTCACAGTGATTTCACACTCAAAAATACCACTTTATCTCTAAATTGGTAGCTCCCACGAAAGAATTGTCAAATACCATTTTGTGTAAAATTTAACGCTCTTTCAAAATATACAAAGGTGTTTTTGTCGTCAGAGCAACATTAATGGTGGCAGAAAACCACATGTTGTCCGCCATTTTCCAAGATGGTGACGGTTCCTCAAGAGTGATTTTCTGGGACTTTTAGGTATGAGTTTGTAAGGACCCCATTAACGTAACCTCCAATTTTCAGCTTGTTATTTTGAATGTCAAATAATCGGCTAACTGTCCTGTACTAATAGTCAGAGGCGGCTTAAGGGCTGGACAAACCAGGCTGCGGGCGCCAAACAGAGCACCAACCTTACCTGACGTAATCTAGGTGTGGTAGGAGAATAATCCTACAACTCCACACCTAACAACTGGGTGTTATAGTGAAGTTGCTAAGCATAACAAACGTTCACTTTTTGATACTTGCAAAGAATTTAGCAAATTTGTATGTTTTTTGTGTGATGAGTAAAAAAAGATTTAGTGCCACTCTTTAAAAGTTATTTTCCATCCACCATCTTAAAGAAATGGCACCCATAATTGGTATCTTACAATTATCTCTTTAGCCGTTCATTAGATCAAAGTTTGTTACATGCATGGTAAAAAATAAAGACAAAAACCTTTTCTACAAAACATATTCTTATAGTGTGCTTTATAAATCCAACTGTTTCTGTACATTTTCACAGTGAAACGTTTGGAGTATGATTATTATCACACCAAGTTTGTGGCGTTTCCCATCAGATTATTTACCTCTCACGCCCATGTTACGTTAGGTTTGGAACTTATTTTACTATCTATCATGCCCGGCCTACGTTAGGTATGGGAATTATTTTCATATTTTCCCAAAGTCCACCAACTATACAGGTGTATATTAATTGGTGTCAAATATCTTAGGGGCGTATTCCCATCGATCAAACATTAAGAAGAGATTATACATGATGGAGCAGAAAGTGTTGACAGGTTTAATAACACTTTATATTTGCTATTTTAATTACTAAATACTTCAAACTAAACTTAAAATAAAAGCAAAAGATGGACAATTTCTTACATTTCCTTGAATTACTCCCTTAAACAATGTCCTTAAGATGGCCACCATTTTATGCAAGCCATTGTTGTATGTGCGCCTTGAAACTTGACATGACATTTTGAGCACTGTATCTTGTTGAATGGCTTCAACTCCCATACAATTCTTTCTTTAAGTTCCTGAATTGTTCTCAGACGAATCGCTTAGACATCACTCTTCAACATGCCCCGCAAGAAAAAGTATGTGCCTGTCGCCTGGGTTGTGACAAGAGTTGGGCGGTTAAAGGGTAGGTCTTCGTAGTAGGCCGATGTTCGGGATGTATGGGCCACTGACCCATCTTGCTGGAACCACGTGCTGTTGGTATCTATTCCCTTGCGTTGCAGTTCAGAGGTCAGAAAGGTCGAACATTAGTGGAGGTGCTTTGAAAAATGTTTTCTGGGCACCTTGTTTCAAGAAATGGAGACATCACCTGGCCACCACGTTCACCAGACTTAAAAACTCCGGACTCTTTCTTGTGGGGCATGTTGATGAGTCAAGTTCACGCGACTCCCTTAAGATCAACTCAGAAACTTAAAGAATGGTGATGGAAGCTGAAGCAATTCAACAAGAGACATTGCGCAAGGTCATGACAAGTTTAAAGATGCGCATACAACAGTGTATGGCATATAATGGTTGCCATATTAATGACATTGTTTTTAAACAATGAATAATTCAAAAGGTATGTAAACAATTGTCAATCTTTTGTTGTTAATTTAAGTTTAAGTTGAAGCATTTTGTATTTAAAACAGTAAGGATATAGTGTTTTTTTATTTTTTATTTAGCACCGCGTCTTACTATCCGTTCTGGCTGTACGCATAAGTACTGATTACGCTAATGGTTTAGGAATTGGGAAGGTTGAATTTAGACAAAGTGAATCCGTAATTGCGTGGAGAGAGAGTGGAAAACAATTTAGGAAACACTAAACAAGTGCGTTAGCTAACTACGTCACCGAGGTGGGGCAATAGTGTTATTAAATTAATTGTTTACTCAACTATTTTAGCTGATTTTGAGGTTTTAAGGGAGCGTATCGTAAATGGCTGTGAGAAAATACTCAAGACCCCAGGTGTACTCAACAGAGTGTGACAGAGTATGGAACGCAGTGTGCATCGAAGCAGGACACCATTTTGAACAAGTTTTGTAACAAAAGGTTCTGTCTTGATGGGGTTTTTTTCAACTTTGTCTCTTATTTGATTGAATTGCTTCTTCTGTTGGATTACATATTAATAATTTAACAATAAAATTCCTCCTATCTCAGGAACTAAGCGTTTCTAGACCCATGTTTATATTAACACTGCATAATGTTTGGTTGATGGAAATTCGCCCCAAGAAATTTGACCCCAATTAATATACATCCTGTNGGGGGGGGGGAGAGAGAGCGGGGGCACCAGAAAGAAATCCCGCCCGGGTGAGAAACTTACCTCGGGCCGCCCCTACTAATAGTAGTTCTGTGAAGAGTAGACCTCGCTCCTTCCATTTAAAATATACTAAGAACATCGTGTCAAGAATAATGTAATGTGTTTACTATAACGACAATCTTAACAGTGCTCATTGGATTAAAAGCTGATCTTTTTCCTTGATTATAAAGCTAGGCATAAAACAAATTTATACTATACTATAAGTTATTCAAAAGCACATTATATTCATTGATAATAACCGTGGTTCACGACACTCTAGCAGTTCATGTCAACATTTTTAAAAACTACGCCCTAAGTACTTTAGATGAGCTATTAAAATGAAAAACCATTTGAGTGGCCTTCAAATTGAAAAGAATAGCTAGGTTACAAAAATATGTACTTTACTATACGTATTACCTCGTAATCCCTAAGTTCAAAGCGCTTTTCACTAAAACAGTAAAACACTAAATCCTCCCAAATTGGTTGAATAGTGAGAACACTGCCATCTAGCCTCTGCTTAACACGAGTATAGTGGCTATTTCCAGGGGCGTCGCTCTGGGAGGGTGGGGGTTGGGGTGTCACCCCCCTCCTCAATGTTGGTTAAAAGCTTGAAAGTTGGAATTTTGTGAGATTTAGAGATCTTGAGTTAGAAAATTCTAGGCTTATTCTGTACCCCATTACTTTCTATTATGAAAGTCCTTAACTAAAGACTTGTACAGACAAATTTAAATTTTCCCAACTGTTGATCCCTACTCTACAAAAAATCCCAACTTCATAACTCATCAAACATTGAAAGGAGATTCCTTCTATAGTAGATTGTATAAATCTTAGTTAACGTTGTTTGAACAGAGCTAGTGTTGAGAAAAATCTGTAAAATAGCGTTTGTGTCACTAAGGATAAGGTGAAAGTGGATGCTAACGTTCCATTCCATTGAGAACCAAAAAATCTTATCTTCGTCAACGGTGGAGTGACTGTAAAGTCTTGGGATGACCTTTTGGGGGTTGGTAAGGAGGGTGGGGGAGGGAGAGGGTTAGCAGATAGACAGTCTTCTCTGGCTAATATGAATGAAAACTTTAAGTCAGGGATTTAACCAAACCGTTTGTTCATTTTTAAATTTAACCTTAACTTGATTATAAAACTAAGCTAATTTAGTTTATTTTAACGATGAATGGTGGTCAGAGCTCAAATCCCAAATGGGTAAACAAAGGGTGCATCTTTCTAAAGGGTTTTCTTTTGTTCTTCTACAAAAATGTGGGTACATTTCCTTTGTTTTAGATATTGCCCATCATTAACACACTAGTGTAATTAATAAAAGTATAAATATAAATTACACTAATTGTGATATACACAGATATTCCGAGCTAATAGAGTGGAGGGAAAGGGGGGGGAGAGGGAATGTTAAGTATTTAAAGCATTATCTCTACACGATGTCGAATATGAGTATTTGTTAGTTACGGTTATAGCCTCATCTACATATTATTTAAATTAAAAAATGACTTCTGAACACGGGAATTGAACTAAGGACCTACAAACTTTGTTTTGATAGTTGTTATAAAACTAATTCATTACGTCTGAACAAAGGGGAGAAAATACATTAGAAAAAACATTTGACAAGAAAGGACATAAAAAAAGAGTGATTGAAAATGTAAGCTTGTACGTATGTTATGATTGTGGAGGTGAAATATTGATGTACACATTCTGTGCACAAATGCACATATTGCTAGTGTACATCTGGACAGTGCGAGAAGGTAAAAAGAAACATTATATATTAACCTAAAAATTTCATCTACTGGCCAATATGACTAAAATAATTTATTTAACATATGCACAAGTGTACACACATATTATTATTATTAGCACCGCGTCTTACTACCCGTTCGGGTTATACGCACTTACGCTAATGTGTAATGGTAGGGTGATT
Organism: Timema douglasi; assembly: GCA_901482245.1. NCBI lineage: Eukaryota > Metazoa > Arthropoda > Insecta > Phasmatodea > Timematidae > Timema > Timema douglasi. The sequence continues at coordinate 4,768 of CABEEJ010006837.1, read as the reverse complement.
GTGAGATGAAATGAAGGACCTACAGTTTAACGTGGAATCCGAACCACGGCGGAGGCCTGGTATTCCGCACAGTCACAAGATGTCTTGTCAGAGGTGAAGGAAGGGTTTGGTTATCAGATAAATCTTTGCCGGGACCGAGGATTGAGCCCCGGCCGCCAGCATAGAAGTCTGACACCTTTACCCCTAGACCGCCAGGGCACCTACACATATATAAACGTAGCTCAAATATAGACTTTCATCTCACACTGTATTCTTTTTTTAAGGTCATTCTTAAAAATAATTTATATATATTGCCAAATAGCTAATAAGTGGTTTACTGCGTCTTGGACTATTCATTTATTTAAAATATATTTTATTAATTCTAAGTTAAATATAATCTTAACTTTAAATTGAAATCTGGGAGCATAAAATATATTATGGAGAATCCAGAGATTAAGAGATGAAATAATTCTGCACTGGCGGAGTTTTAATTATAAAGGCCTAAATAACAATTTTATAGCAATTCAAGAGATTAATATTTTGAAACAGATGAATCTGTTCACAAGGGTGCACATAATTTTTTCTCAATATAGTTGAAAAATGATTATAGTGTACACGGTAATCAAACCCGGACCCTTGTGCTTGGTGCACCAAAGCTTCACCAGTGAGCTACCTACTCAGTATTTGTACAATGATAAGAAGTATTTATCAGTCATACTTTAAAGAAGAGTTGGTGAAAGACGTGTGGCAGGACATGGCTCGTTAATAGCTATAATATTATATTATAGACAATAATTATTTACTACAAATTATATCCAAGAAAGCATTTATAATTAATAAAAATTGTTCAAACCGCAGTATAAAGCTACCATAAATCAACGATGGAGTGTGTTTCAGATTGTTATTAAATGGCCGACGATTTTACACATCTATTACCGACTAACCCTTAAAATATGAGCGATAAAATGACCCTAACACAGATTTAGCGTTAGATAGCTCAGTGGTTAGATATTGACGTGTTAAGTTGGAGGTTCCAGATTGAAAAAGAATTTTCAAAAAAGTTAATTATTCAAGTTCAATAACATAATATGGGTTTGAAGTCATTTCACCAACTTATTAGCGGTTTGGGCTTTCTGCGTTTCATTGCTTTGGAATGCTTATCCCTTTTGACTTTTACATCTCTTCTGCCATCTTTAAACTTTTGTAGGGCCATTTTTTAAAATAATAAAAATTGTTTTTCCCCAAGTAACACACTTCACACATCCCTAAAGTATGGTGGAGAGCCAAGTAACAATCCCTAAAGAGAGATGGTGATGGGTCAGGGCGATGAGCTTTACAAACATGCCAAAAAAAACCACTGGCGACAGATCTATGGTTCCAAGGACAGACAGCTGGTGACTTGGAGTGAGAAGGGATGAGTTGTCTGCTCTACTCTGACCAGGCCATTCTATTTCAGCATTTGCGGGGCTGTATCAGATATATTTTCAAAATCCGGGGGCAAAATATAAAGCTCCTCAGCTCGTATTAATTTTCATGAGTTTTAGATTGAATATTAAATTTTGAGTACCATTATAAAGTTAAAAGAAGTCGGCATTAATTGATTTACTTCCCCCATTTATTCCACACGTTTAAGTTTAAAGAATAATTAATTGACTATTGTATTTATTTGGGAAATGTTTACGCGATTAATTGAAGGTTCATTGAAATAATATTTATTTCAATTACTAAACCTCCTCAAATAATGATAACATTCCAAATATGAAATCATTTCATCATTTGGTTTTTTATAAAAATTGTTGCATTAAATGCAAAATTTCACACTTTGAGTAAACACTGAGCTTAAAATATACATGAGTGACGTGTCAGACTTCTGTGCTGGTGGCCGGGGTTCAATCCTCGGTCGCGGCAAAATTTAACTGATTACCAAACCCTTCCTTCACCTCTGACAAGACATCTTGTGAATGTGGGGAATGCCAGGCCTCCACCGTGGTTCGNGGATTCCACGTTAAACTGTAGGTCCTCCATTTCATCTCACAATCACCCTACCATTACACATTAGCGTAAGTGCGTATAACCCGAACGGGTAGTAAGACGCGGTGCTAATAATAATAATAATAATAATAATAATAATAAAATATACATTTAATCTATATTTAATACACTGATACAAGTTTGGTTTAAGAAGGCTTACTAATATAAATATACATATAATTATTATATGTTAATTTTGGGCCATACACCCTTAATCACATAGTCTAATAGAGCTATTGCCAGTAGGCAGAGGCAACGGTCAATGAGTCTAGGGCCTATGCCAAACGCTATATGAAAACGAATCATAATATAACAATAGTTGTCCAGTAGGAAATTTTCACTAAGCCAGCATTGCTTGAAGTGGCAGCATTGTCAATCAATGTTTTGTTTACTGTATAGTGTTTTTAGTTGTGAAATTGTGACTTTCATGGCTGCTAAACTGTTGCAAATTTATAATTCAAATTATCATCTGTTTTACAGCTAATGCCTAAATTAAAGCTTTGTTAAAGTTTGAAGGCATAAATTCAGTGAATGTTACGCAACATTTTATTGTTTTCTTATTGAAAACTCTCACTAAGTTGAAATGAGGACATTGAGTGAGGTTAGTGTTAGTGTTTGGTTTGTGAAATATACACACTAATTTTTCTAGCAAGTATCCATACCAGTTTGAATTGAGCTGGTGTATCTTATTTCATTGTTTATTAAAATAGGCTTTCATGAAAGCAATTTAATTAGGCTCAAAGTGACAATAATTAATGAAGAGGAGTAACTTAGGGTTATGTTACATTGATACAAATCTTATAATTTTTCATTTGATTAAGTAGGCTACATTAAACAAAAATTAAGTTTTTTTATTCCCCCTTTAGCAGTTTCATATTTGGGGTACATTTTTAAGTTGGTTATTTAGTGTTCGATTTACATGACATTTCGTTTAACCATGTTGCTTAGAATGCTTATTTCAAATTATTTGCCATCAGTTATTGCATAAAATGTCAGTCGGAGCCCCTTCACCCTCACACACTAAATTACAATATGTTTTGAATAGTTTATTGACGTACCAGTAGTAACATTTTAGTGCAACTTCCATGATGTTATGAAGCAGGAAATTGGTAGAAAGGTATCAAAATACTGTTGAAATATCGATAAATGCATTTGTTCTATTGCTTTTTTTTACATAGGAAAATATTTTTAAATAAACATGGCCAAATTTCTAATTCTTTGATAAAGTGATGAGTGAATGCTACCTCTCAGGGAGCTTACTAGTTACAGGAACCCCACACAAAGAAAAAGTTCAGGAAGCTACAGAGAAAAAACGCAAAGCAGAAAATGCTGAAGAACAACCACCAAAGAGTTGTCTTAAGAAGCTTCCGTTTGCTTCCTCTTCCCACCATTCAACTAAGACATTGGGTCCTAAAACAACTGAGAAAGTCCCAAAAACATCATCTTCAGCTCTTGAAAGATCCAAGACCACTACAACAACTTCGTCTTCAGCTCCTGGAAAACCATCACCAGTCTACAAAGCTTCCTCGTCAAATTCCCAACCCTCCACGTCAGCTACTCAGAAAAAGAAGTCTGCTCGCCAACAGAAGCGAAGGAAGCCGTTCCTCGATACTTCAAGTGACAGTTCTTCTTATGAAGAGACCGAAGTGATTTATGTGTCAACAGACAATGAGGATAGTGATGACGATGTCGATTGTCAATTTTGTGGGAAACCATTTTCTGGTGACAAATGCGGCGAGAGATGGATCTCATGCAGGAAGTGCTACAAATGGTGCCACGAACTATGCACCTCGTGTGAAATAAAGAAACCACTCATCTGCGACAACTATTTGGATATGTGATCTACTATCTAATAAGATGATAAGTTATTTTTCGAAACCAGATACTATTTTGTAATAGAAGGCAATGCTTTTGATATTTTTTTATCCTTACATTTGTATTTTTCAATTTTACATTCGATTTAACTTAAATAATATTTTACTAAGAATAGTTTTTTTATTTGTTCAGTAAATTTTTAATTTAGCATTTATTAACATTTTTGTGTCCCAGCAGTGGCGTATTCTTAGAAAATGAATAGGCATGCTGTACTCTAAAAGCTGCAGGGAGGATTCGGGGGTTAAAAACTCTTAACCACTGTTGGCCAAGAAGATGAAGAGATGCTTCCCCTGGAAATATTTAAACATGAGTACCTCTAGTTTAGAACAACTTTACGCCTCCCAACTTCCCTCGTCCCTCTTTTTGACTTATTTATATCTTTGTTTGAGTATCCACCTTTACAGCCTACTACATATTCTGACTTCAAAAAAGTACACCAGAACTATGCACAAAACGTGAAACTACCTATGATTATAATCCACTCAAATTGTAATGGAATATCAAAACACAATAATCAGATATTTAAGTAAAAATGTCAGGGCTAAAGGTGAGCTCACACGTACGCTGATATTTGAAAGCAGTACAGTGAGTCAGCACAGCTTAGTGGGGCAGCTGTTCACATGTTTGTGGGAATTTGGGAATCTCTGTTTACCCATGATGCATTGAAACGTAAATAAAATATTACAATCCACGCAAGTTACTATATTTAAAATAAAATTAAATGTTTTACTTACTGCCTGGGTTTGATTTTGTCATCGATATAAATAATGGATTCAAATAAACTGTCGTTTTTCATCATCACTTTTGAGATACGCCATCTTGAGAATGTTCTGTGTTTATGTTTGAAAGTTTGCGCATGCGCTTATCTGGTCTTCTTGGCCGG